>PVJH01011585.1:0-68185 GCA_004026705.1 Nesogale talazaci | reverse complement strand
TCTCTCTTTAGGAGGCTGGTCTTATATTATAGCTTCCCTCAGGAACTGTTTGCAGCTAGGCCTTGCAGATCTGAGGGAGTGTGTTGGCTGAGCAGGGGAGTGGGTTTAGGGGATGGGGTGGGAGTTGGGTGGTCTGTTCCTGGCTAGGGGCACTTGCCACAGATAGGTGGGAAAAAATCCTCTAGTACTCTGGGGTGGGGAGGACCGACTGGCTGTTTACCCAGTAGACAATGTAAAGCGGGCCTCTCTGTTGTGGGGTTTGGGGCAGGCGCCCTGTAAAGGCAGCGTCTGTGAGGAGCGCTAGCGACTGTGGGAAGTGCGGGTGTTCCTTCTGCTCCTGTTAGAAAGTGTGACCCAGGTGGGCAGGCTTGGGTTTAGGGGATGGCTTGATCTTATCCTGAGCAGTGGTGGCACCCTTAAGGTGCGCCTGGGCGGGGGCCTCCGGGGTGGGGGAGGAGCTGGCCCTCAGTTGTGCTGGGGACACAGGAGTCCCTGGGGGTGGGGAGCGAGAGAGGTGTGGGTCTGCGTGGAGTGTCCCCTGGGCACCTTGGGGTGGGAAGGACTGGTCAGCGATTGCGTGCGCGGGCGCTGGTTAACTGCAGGTCCCAGATCTCAGGGTCGCAGAGTGGCGCCCTGGATCCCGCCGGCACAAAGAACCCGCAGCATCTGTGCAGGCGGCGTTTGTGCCTGCGTGGGGCGCGCGGGTGTGCGGGTCACACCTGCTCCTGGTTCAGAGGAGGGCTCTGAGCTTTCCTGGAGTCACAAAACCCAATTTGAGAGCCCCACCCTTCCCCGTGTCACTCCCACTCACCGATTTCCAGGAGCTCCGGGCTTGGGCTTCCTATCTGGTGGCCATCTTCCCAGAGTCCCTATCATTTTCTTTTATGTTCTCTTTTTCTCTCTGTCAGGAGACAGCAAACAAAGGAACAGTGCCTAGCCTCCCTTGTATCTCCTGCCCACTGGCTGATGGTCACCACCTACTCCTACCTCACCTTATAAACCAGGTAGCAACCAATACTAGTCCAAATTCCCCTCAATTGCCCTACATGAGCTTTGAACAGGGAATGTTACCAGCACTCACATCCTCTATCATACCTACTTGGACACAGTGGTGAGTGCTTAAACCCTGCCAAACTAGTGAACAGAAAATATATTCATCTCAGATACTCAAATATATCAAAATAAAGGCAAAGAAGAAGAATGTGGACAGAACACATCAATGTACAATCAATAATTAAATGAAAGTACAATATGCATCAATGTTTGAAAAAAAATGGACCTCAGTTAACAGCTAGAAACAAGACATAGGGACTAAAATATAGAGCCAAAATGTTTCTGAGGAAGAAATAGCATTGTAACCATATGATAAGGAATTCGAAAGAATATTATTTATGTTCATTCTACTGATTGAAACATCAATAAAGGCTTCTAAGTAATCATGGAAAACAGAGAACAAAACTCTCAAATACTACAGAAAAACATTACAGGAACAAAATTTTAAAAATTGTAAATTAGGACCCATTAGAAACACCAAGTATAAATACAGAAGATTAATCCTAAGATTTCAGAAATAAATACTACATTGAAAGGGTAAAAGAGTAGAACTGAATCGATGAAACTATTGGTGAGATTTAAGACAAATCTCTCAATTGTAACCTTCTAAAGCATTGCTAGCCCAAGCTATTTGCCCTAACACCCCGTTTCAGAAAAACAATACCAACAACACAGTCAACACTTCTCTGTCAACTATCACCATGATCCAGGGAAAAGGGTAGGAATCTAATTTTTCAATTGTATGGGACACTATCAAGAGGAATGACTTATATTTGATTGGAAATTCAGAACAGGGAGAAACAGAAAATATACAGAGAAATTTGTTGAAAGAGAATTTCCCCAATATCATAAAGGATGAGAAGACATGCATTTTAGAAGCTCAGCTCACTTCTCACAAAATAGACCCCAAAGAAAATCACCAAACATGAAACTTAAAAAAAAAGGCAAGGAAAGAATTCTGAAAGCAACTCAGGAATAAATGAAAATCTACTTACCAAAAAAAAAAAAAAAACCAATAAGATTTCTTGAGCAAACTATGCAGGCCAAAAGAAAATGGAATAAAATATAAAGCATTGAAAGAAAGAAAAAATTGCCAGTGATAAATTAGGTATCTAGCAAAATTGTCCCTCAAATACAACAATGAAATTAGAAGACTTCCAGATGAACATAAAATAAGGAAACATAAAAACCAGAGCAACTAAAAATAACAACACTGAAGGGAGTTCTTTGGACAGAAAACCAAGGATGGTAAACAACAACCTGAGATTAATACATGTGGCAAAAATCACCCAGAATCCAAGTGAAACATAGAAATACCCAAAGTAAAATTAATAAAGCAAAAAATTGAAAGTAGAAAAGCAAAGATGAGAATTTTAAGCAAGAATAGCTACAAAGTGAAATGGGACCAAGTAGTATAGCTACAGAACTTTCTAATGATAAGTCAGGATGACCTTAAGATAAAACAGGGGCAGAAGGAAAATATCAAGCTGGATAACAATTGCAAAGAAAATTAATAAAACTTATCAATAAAAAATAAGAAAACTAAAAAGACTTTGTAGACAATGAGGCAACAATAATAAAAGAAATTATAAGGACATTCATAAACAGAATGAATTCAACCTCTAAAATTATATGGAACAGAGAAATTAATAGCACCAAGGGAAAGAACAAACATGCATGGATGCTCACATGCCAAGTAAAACAAGAGAAATAAACCCACAACTAATGATAATTACTGAATGAAAATAGATTAGATATACCAGTTAAGAAGCAGAGAATAGTTGAATGGATAAGAAAATAGGATCCATAAGTATGTTGTTCACAAGAGAGACACCGTAGATACCAGAACAAAAATAAATTGATGGGACAATAAATAGAAAACAAATGGCAATCAAAAATAAGCAGGAGGGACAATATTAATTCTGATAAAATATTTTTAAGGCCGGGCTGAGCCCCAGTGACATAGTGGTTGAGTGCAGGACTGCAGCCCACTCGCTTGGTGGTTCAAATCCAGGAGCAGCTCTCCAGGAGCAAGGTTGGGCCTCCCACTCCCACCAGAGGGCAGTGATGGTCCTCCCCCCAAAAAATATATTTTTGAGGCAAAACATGAACAAAAGTCAGGGAGAGAAATGTACAATATTACCAGGGTCAATTAAGTAAAAGAACATTGTTGCTGTTATTGTTAGTAGCAATCAAGTAAGTTCCAACTTGCGGTGGCCCCATGAAAGTCGTGAAATATGCATCTTTCTTCTGGTTCTAAAATGCTTCCTCCCTTCCAGTCATGATCTGAATTCTACCTTACAAATTCAGTTAGACTAGAGGATGTACACTGATACAGACACGATGGAAACCAGAAACATGGGGAATCCAGGAGAGATGATGCCTTTAGGAACAGTGGGGAGAGTGGGGAGACTGGGAGAATGAATTTGAAAGGAGGAACCAATTATAAGGATCTACATATAGCCTCCTCCCTGGGGTACAGACAACAGGGAAGTGGGTGAAGGGAGACCTCGGACAATGTTCAACAAGACAAAATTATAATTGCTCATAAATTATCAAGGGTCCATGAGGGAGAAAGGAGCGGGGAGGGGGGTGAAAAAAGGAAGAGCCAATACCAGGAGCTTAAGTACAAAGAAAATGTTCTGAGAATGTGTCCAAATGTGTTTTGCAGACAATGGATTTATGGATGGATTGTGCTAAGAGTTGTATGGACCCCCAATAAAAAGATTTAAAGAAAAAAAGGAAACTCATGGCTGACAATAGAAGGAAGCGTTGCTTGGTCCTTGCCGTCCTCATAATTGCTCTTACGTTTGAGCACATTGTTGCAGCCACTGAGTCCATCCATCTTGCCAAAGGCCTTCCTCTTTTTCACTGCCCTTCAGCTTACCAGACATGGTGTCCTTCTCCAGGGACTTCTACATCCTGATGTGGAAAGAAAATAAGACAAAATCTCACTATTTCTCACTGTTTTAGGGGTATTCTAACTGTTCTTTTTCCAAGACAAATCTGTTTGCCACTTCACTATTTTTCACCAGCACCACAAGACAGATGCATTGTTTCTTCTTTCATCTTCCTTATTCAATGTGAAATTTTTACATGTATATTAAGTGACTGAAAATTCCATGGCTAAGGCCAGTGGCATTTTAATCCTCAAAATAACATTTAATTCTCAACCATATTAAAGAGGACTTGTGTCTCAGATTTACCTAATGCATTTCATCAAAAGATCAAAAGATAAAATGCACATTGATTGTAAATCCAAGCAAAGCAAAATTCTTGACAAATTATATCTTTTCTCTTATTATCATGATATTACCTATTGGTACAGTTGTATAGATTTTGATTTTCTTGACACTGAGTTGCAATCCATACTGAAGGTTGCAATTCTTTATTTTCCTCAGCAAGTGCCTCAAGTCCTCATCAATTTAAGCAAGCAAGGTTGTGTCATCTGCATATTGCAGGTTGTTGAGCCTTTATCAATTTTGATGCCACATTCTTATTCATTTAATCCTGCTTATCTTATGATTTGCTCAGCATTCAGATTGCATAAATGTGGTGAGAGGAGGCTGAGCCCAAGTGGCTTAATGGTTGAATACAGAACTCCAACCCACTGGCGTGTCAGTTCAAATCCAGCAGCAGCTCTCCAGGAGCAAGGCTGGGCCTCCCACTCCCAACCAGAGGGCAGTGATGCCCCCCTATAAATAAATAAATAAAAAAATAAGGTGAGAAGATACAACCTTGACACATATCTTTCCTGATTTTAAGCCATATAGCATTCCCTTGTTCTGTTTACACAATTGTCCCATGATCAATGTACAAGTTCACACGAGCACAATGAAGTGTGCTAGAATTCCCATTTTTCTCAAGACTATCCAGTTTGTTATGATCCATATAATTAGATGGTTTTACATAGTCAATGAAACACACATAAAACATTTCTAGTATCCTCTACTTTCAGCCATTGGACATTAGCAATGATAGTCCTTGTTCTATGTTCTCATCTGAATCTATTCTAAACCTCTGGGATCACCCTCTCAAGATATTCCTGCAGCTGTTGTTGGGTGATCTTAGCAAATGTTACTTGCATGTGATATCACTGGTAGTCTATAAACTGAACCTCCTGTTACATCAGCTTTCTTTGAGATGGGTACAAATATGGACCTCTTCAAGTTAGCTTGTCTTCTAAATTTCCTAGAGTAGATGAGTGGGTGCTTTCAGTGTTTCATCAGCTTGCAGAATCATTTCAATTGGTGTTCCATCAACTCCTGGAGCATTGCTTTTTTCTAAAGCTTTTAGCACACCTTGAATTTATTTCAGCACCATTGATTGTTGATTATATGCTATCTCTTGAGATGATGAATATTGACTAGTTCTTTCTGGTACAGTGACACTGTATTCTCTCCAATTTTTTGTTTGCTTGTTTGTTTTGTTTTTGGCATCAATGCCCTCTGTTGATCGTGGGAGCTACCCAGCCTTGCTCCTGCAGAGCCGCTGCTGGAATTAAACCGCTAAACTCATGGGCTGCAGTCCCACACTCAACCGCTACACCACTGGGACTCAGCCCTTCTCCATCTTTTTTTTTTTTTTTTTTGCTGTTTCTTGCATCACTCAATATTGTTCCCATAAAATCTTTCAATATTGCAACTCAAAGATTGAAGCTTTTCTTGGGACCTTTCAGTTTCATAGATGCTGAGTGTGCTCTTTCCTTTTGGTTTTCTAACTCTAGATCTTTAAACATTTTATTATAATGTTTTACTTTGTCCTCTTAATCTGTCCTTAGACATTTTATGTTCACTGACTTGATTTCATTATTTCTCCCAATTGCCTTGCATCCTGTATGATTAAGAGCAAGTTTTAGAGTATTTTCTGGTATTTACTTTGATTGTTTCTTTTTTTATGACTTTAAAAATGACTTTTTGCTTTCTTTGTGTATAGTGTCATCCTATAGTTCATCAGGCCTTATATTTTTAATGTTCAGTGTGCCAAATCTGATCTTGATAGATCTTTGAAATTAAGGTGAGATATGCTCAAGGTCATATTTTGATGTATGCTGCCTTTATTTAATTTTCAATATGAACGTACATATGTGCCATTTATCTTAAGGAAAAGCCATACTAAATTATTTGCACCTAATCAAAGAGAATCAAAATACATAAATCAAACTTTAGCATAATTAAAGGAAGAAACAGACAACTTCATAATAATAGCAGGACATTTTAGTGCAACAAGGATCTCTAATAGTACTATGGGTTAAGCATTAGTTAAGTACTGATAAATATAATAAAGGAAAATATGCAAATAGCATGATTAAAAAATAAAATTGGTGCTGTCACAACAGACGCAATGAAAATAACAGAAGACCGTGAGTAAATGTATTGCAACATATTTGAAAATTTGGAAGAAATGGATAAATTTTTTAGAAACATATTATCTACCTAAACTAGCATGACTGTGACAGAAAATTTGAGCAGAAGAAACTGAATAGGTCATTAAACTCAACCCCCACTCCTCACTCACATACCCAAAGTTCTATCCCAGATAGATTCACTGGCAGATTGTAACACAAGCATTCAAAAACAAATTGACACCAATACTAGTACAGCTATTCTAAAATATAGAATGGGATTAACCTCCAGAATTTGTTTTATAAGCAAACATAACTCTGAGGCCAAAGCCAGGCAAACTCACTTCCACTGAGCCCATCCCAACTCATACAGACCCTAGAGGAAAAGGAGAACTCCTCTGTGGGTCTCTGAGACGGTAGCTGTTTATGAGAGCGTTTCATTTCTCCCAAACTAAAGGATCTAACAAAAGTCTACTCAATACAATCCAACCATATAGCAAAACTAAAGCGACTGTATATGCATATAATACCCAGACATTCAACAAGGAAGAAGTCAGTGAAATCCATCTTACATTTCTTTTAAAGTCAAATAAGTACAAGATCATATAGATTTGTGTAGAAAATGAATTTGGAAAAAAAAACAATACCTCTTTCTGATTTTTTAAAAGCACTCAATAAAACAAAACTAGAATAGAAATTCCACTGTATAGCTAAGAGTATGTCTTCTAAACCCACAATAATGATCTCAACAGAGAAAGTCTGAAAGCATTCTCCTTCCAAATGACAACTGGCAAGGATAGCTTATTACCAAAATAATACTCCATTTTATTTTGGAAATGTTAGACAGAGCAATCAGACAAGAAAGGAAAATAAATGGCATCCAAATTGAGAAGAAAAAAAGGGGGGGATACCTATTTGTAAATATTATGATTTACATAGGAAATTCCAAAAATTCAGGGAGAAAATAATATATATACTCAAGTATATACTCAATATATACTCAAGTATAAGCCAACTTGAATATCAGCTGGGGCAGCTTATTTTACCACAAAAACTGCATTTAAAATGTACTGGAAAACTCAGCTTATATACAAGTATAGATGGTAATTGAAAAGTTTGGGAAAGTGACAGGATACAAGATCAACATACAAATATCAGTTTATTTCTTTGCACCAGTGTGTTAGTCCAGGCTAACTAGAGAAACAAATTCATAGGTACTCATGTGTATACGAAAGAGCTTTGTATATAAAGAGTAATTGTATATTAAGAAAGCAGCCCAGTCCACTCCAGATAAAGTCCTTAAATTTGATGTTAGCCCATATGTCTGACGCCAGTCTATAAATTACTCTTCAGACTCAGGCAACACACACTATGGCACTGAAGACAGGATGATCACAGAACACTAAGCGGAAAATCTTGTGGATCCAGTTGTGGTAGTAGCATCTTAGCACTGGCCTGGGTCTTCAAGTGGATTCAAGCAAGGTGAAATCCTTGACAACTTCTACCTTTTTTCCCCTCCTTTGTCATGATGCTTCTTATTGGTCCAGTTATGAGGATTTGGCCTTCCTTACATTGAGGCATAAGTCACACTGAAAGACTGAGGTCTTTGATCTTCATCAGCACGTGCTTCAAGTCCTCCTCACTTTCAGTAAGCAAGGTTGTGTCCCCTGCATATCGTAGGTTGTTAATGAACCTTCCTTCAATCCTGATGTTTCAGTCTTCTTCATTTAATCCAACTTATCTTTTGATACATATGGACTGAATAAGTATGGGGAGAGGATAAAACCTTGGCATATAGCTTCCTGATTTTAAAACATGCAATATGACCTTATTCTGTTTGCACAGTTGCCTCTTGAGCCATGCAGAGGTTCCACATAAGCACTATAAAATGTTCTAATATTCTCATTCCTTTAAAGGATATTTATAACTTGTTATGTTCTGATCCACCTGGTCAAAAACACGTTTGTTAATCAGATAGAAACTGATGGTATGCCTGAAATTATGGCTTTTATTTGCCATTTAATTCAGGAAATGAATTCGGTCTATGGCTTCATTTTCAGCAAAACAATAGACAAGTCTACAAAGAGAATCACAGCACTATAGAAGTATGCACATCTTAGAATAACAAAATTTGGCATCCAAAAGGCAGCATTAATCCAGAGACAGAGTTGAGAATGGTTAGGAAAGGAGGAATGCAATTGGGGACTCAAGGAAGAAGTGAGATAAAAGTGCTGCATTGTGAAAATCGCAGTAAGTGGCTTGAACATGATGTGGACTACTGAATAAAAAACAATTAACCGCCACTCAATTTCCAATGAACACTTTTTTAAATTAAGTGAAGTGAAAAATAAATAAATAAACAAAAGAGTTAAAGACAACAAGAGACAGAGTATTAAAGAATCCAACAAGAACAATGGTCCATGGTGACACATAGTTCTATAAGCAAGTTGAATACGTTTGAAAATGAAATACATACATGAGCTATATATATATATGAGCTGTATATATATACATATAAAATCTGTGTATACGTATATATGAGCTCTGGTGGTGTGGTGACAATGCTTTTAACTGTTAACCTCCAAGTTAGCAGTTCAAAACCACCATGTGCGCTGTAGTACAAAGATGGGGCTTTCCATTCCCATAGAGAGTTACAGTGTCAGAAACCCACAGGCACAGGTCTCAGTTTCCCTATGGCATTGCTGAGTCAGAAACAACTCCGTGGCAGTGAGTTTGGAGAGAAAGTATATGTGTGTGTGTGTGTGACACACACACACAGATTTGACAGACGATATTTCTATAGATGAGGGGTTCACCCCCAAAATCAGAATTGTAGTAGGTAGAGCGGAGCTTTCATAGTACCGCATTTTTCCTGCTAGGAGAGCATGGAGCCACATTCTCTGAGTTAGTCCACCCAGTGGCATTGCCTGTGAAGATCTTTCTGATTCCACTGAATTTTTTCAGGAAAGCAGTTTCACACAAACCTCATTCTTTGTGATGACCAATTTAAGAGACCAGCATAGGCTGTGAAATTTTTTTTTGCTGCTTGGGAAGATTGCCGCAAACTGCTATGATGTTTGAACGCAGCTTACAAGGTTTTGCTATGGGAAAAACTCAAGTGTGTGAGTGGTTTTCTCACTTTGAAAAAGGTGAAATGTGTATTGATGACAAGTCTCATTCTTGATGACTGCCAACGTCCCCAGCTGACAAAAATGTTGACTAGTAGTACATTTGGATTTTGTCCTATCAGATCAAACTTTAATCAAATTTTCTATTTAGAGATTCAGATAGTCATAACAATATGAGGGAAAAAAGACCTGATATGAGGCAGATGGGGGGCTGGTTTTGCCACCATGACAATGTACCTGCTCAAGCAGTCATCCCAGGGTGCCAGCTTTGGGCAAAAAAACAGCATGCTTCTCTTGCCCCACACACCTTTCTTGCCCGATCTCACTCCATGCAGCTTCTTTTTGTTTCCTCAAATGAAGAAGGACATTATAGGATTTGATGACATAGAAGAGGTGCTGTCAGTCATCCAAACAGAGGAATTTGAAAATATTTACAAGAATGGAATCACAAGTTTGAGAAAGGCATTAAACATACTGGAGAGTACATTGAAGATGATTATGTTGTTTTATAAAATAATAATTAAATACATAGCTTGAAAAAAAAACATTTTGGGGGGCATTATCTCCCCTCTGGTTGTATTAACCTCTGCTACAAATATAGCCATGATAATAGTACAGCATATGGAAGCAAGGTGTTAAAAATGTTTTCAGCATAACTAAGCATTTGACAGAATAAGTCACTGGGCCTTGAGACTCAGGACCATAGTTCTAGGGAACATGGGGTCAGTTGGTATAACATAGTGCACAATAAAAATGTTCTACATTCTACTTTAATGATTAGGAACTGGGATCGTAAAAATGTTTAAGTGACTATTTGAGAGGTGGTTATTTGTCTTTTCCTAACTGGAATAAATAAGAGCAAAGAAAATAAAATTTGAATAGAAACAATCACCCCAAATCCAACAGAATAAAGAACCAGGTGAATATCAGCTTCAGCCACCTTGAGACCTGTACCTGTGTCCTGATTACCACAACTGACTACTCCCAAAGAGAACACATTAGAAAGTCTTGGATACCTCCTACAGTGCCACAAAGACAACTTCAACTCCTAGTGAATGATCTTTTAGGACAGAGCAGAACTCTCCCACTTCCAAGACTACAAATCTTTATGGAAGCAGAAAGTCTCATCTTTCTCCCTGTCTTGGGCAAGTGCTGCTTCTTTGATTTTAAATAAGTCATTATTCTAAGGAACACTTGCCCAAGACAGGGATAAAGTGTGATTACAATTAATGACATGAAACAAATGTGCAGGGATCACCAAAATGAAAATTATTTGCTCTGTAAGCCTTCACTTTATGCACATGATACATTTTATTAAAATTATAAAATGGAAGTTTTCTATTATCGCATAAAGTAAATCATAGGATTTTTTAAATTTCTTTATAGATTACAATAGTCTGATCGCCAAATAGTCTGAAGATGTTGTGTGTCTCAGCAACATTTACTACCATTGTGCCTTGTGTCACTCCCTGTGAGTCAAGAGTTAACTTGATGGTCCCTCAAAACCCAAACCACCACTCACTGCCATTGAGTCGGTTCTGACTCACTGCAACCCCACAGGACAGGGCAGAACTGCCTCGTGGGCTTTTGAGAATGTAACTTTCATGAGAGGAAAGAGCTTCATCTTTCTCCAATGGAGTGCCTGGTGGTTTCCAACTGCCGAACTTGGGGTTTGCAGCCCAAAGCAGAACCACTAAGCCACCAGGGCTCGAGCCACAACAAAATTTCAACTAATCAGCTCTGGAGTTCACTCATGACAAATTGGGAAATCTCCTTCACTCTGCAGACATCCTGCAGGATGCAGCCTGATAGATACAACTGTTTTTCCTATCCCTGACCTCTACGAGTTCATAGGATAATAATAACCTTTCTTAACTTCGACCAGATTCAAACCAGAAAGCAGCAGGAGGAAAGCTTCCCTGACCCAAAGGGGCATCCAGTCTCTCCCAGCCAGACGCAGGATAATGAGATCCAGATCACACGAAAGTCTCTGTATTTAATGACATGCCTGCCTAACCCTCCCTGGGTCCCTAAGCCTTCCTCCTTTGCATTACCTCTCCCTTGTTCCAACACAGCTCTTCCTTACTCATATTTTTCAGGTCACCAGGCCAGTCTTAAATGGGGACTAAAGATGTCTTTTCTGGGGAATTTCCAACTTGCTCAGGCGGTGTCTCCCTAGGCAGGAATCCATTTACAGAGAGGAGCCAGTGAGTTGCATTCACATCTCTGGTGCAACAGTGACCTTTAGTGGCAAGTACACCTTTGGTTGAATCAAGAAGGAAAATAAAATGTCTTTTTCAGGACAACCCTATTTTCCCAGAGGGAAATTCAGATGACAACTTCTTCTTGGAACTGCTTTGCAGAAAGAGCATGAACATAATTTTTAAAAGGTAGGAAGGAAGAAAGAAATAACTACACCATTGTACAACAATGAAATTGAACCATGTTGCTGTGATGCTTACAAATTATAACTGGCTGAGAAGCACTCCCACTGCTCACAGGACAAGATCTGAACTCCTTACCAGGAGAAATCTGGTCCTTTGTGATATGGGTACAATTACAGGTCATTTCCTACAATACTGCTGTGTCTGAAACACGTCAGACTTCTCTATAGTCCTTGAATGAAGCCTGCATTGTTTTCTCTACTTTCAGTGACCTGCAATTCTCCCCCTGATAATATCCTTTATTTTCATGAGGGTTTCATATTAGAAACTGTCTTCTCAGTAAAACCTTTGGTGTTATCTCTTCAAACCACTACAGAATTAATTATGCCTTCAAAATTCCATGCAGATAGCAAATGGAACATATCCTGCTTTATTTGTTTTCAGAAAACAATAAAACATCTCTTTTAATGCTAAGATAGAATGCTAATATAGTATGCTGAATGTTTGATATAAACAAATGAACAAAGAACTTTTAGACCTCAGAATGCTTACAGTCTAATGGCCAACATATAGGGAAATTATTATCAAAGAGAGGAAGAAGCTACATTTAAGTTAAACATATTGGCTGGAACATTGGTTTTGTGATGTACGATAAAGGAACACAGGGACAGGATGCAGACTGAAATCAGAAGACAAGCTCAGATATTTTGAATGTTTGCTATGGTAATGTAGAGTCATTGAAGGTTCTAGAATAAAATCAATACTTTGGAAAAATACTCTTAAACATAAAATAGCTGGGGCATATAGGACAACTAAACAGAGACCATAGTTAGGTTTCTGTCTGGTATTAGGCTCAGAGACACTGTCAGCCAAATCTAGACTTGTAATCAAAGGCAAAGTTAGTGAGTGGGTCGACAGATGTGTCAATAACAGGACATCAAAGGAAAACTCCTGAGCACACGTGGGACAGTTAAATGATGTACAGTTGTGGATATGAACAAATGTCAAAATTTCATAGGATAGGATACCCAGAGGGGAACATGAAGTCCAATTTTATTCTGCTGAGAAGCAGTTCATGAGACTATGGTTATTTTTAAAGGACTGGGCAAGGCCCAGGGTTTGATGAAGCTGTTCCAGAAGTTCTAGTTCCCAGACTTCAATGAATTGCCTTCCTAGTGGCACAATGGAGCTCCATTCTCAATTCACATATATGCCCTAGGTATGTCCAAGGACATAATAGAGCTATAGATCTAGTCCTCATCCTCCAGATACTAGCTTCTGACTGGATATCCCATGGTAGGCGCTATGTGCTATTTCTCATTGTTTTGTCATGGATTGAGGAAGATAGTTGTATTTTGGTATACAGAGTAGGGGACTAATTAGTCACTTATATGGTAGATAGTATAAGTTAGGAGGCTGTGTACCTATGCATCCTTGCATTATTATATCCTAGAGACTTACTGCAGCTCAGTCCCCAGACTTCAAAGAATGAGCTACCCAGGGGGAAACATAAATCCCTTTCATTTGAAAGAACATAATCAACTCAGAAAAGTGTTTTTCCTGGAAAAAATATCCATCTTATTTACTTTGTACTGCAATATCAAAAAATGCTGCATGTGGAGGGTTTTAAAGAACAGAAATTGGTGAAGAAGCATAATTCAATTCAAAAGAGTAATTGGCATGATTGAAATGCTTCTGGGTGCTTCCTCCAGATCCCAGTAGCATGCTGCCTCTCTCTATCATGACACTTAGCATAAGTAGAGTATATATTTGTATACTTTCTTATTTGTACCAGCAGAAAATAAACTCCTTATGGGCATCTGCTATTTCCTCTTCCATTAGAATAGCACCTATAATACAAACAACACGCAAGATCTATTGGCTAACAAAGGAGGAGATAGTATCATTGTTTACATTGTGAATATTTAGTTTGTAAAAAGCTATGAATGTTCAAATTCAGCAGCAGCTCTCCAGCAAGGCTGGGCCTACTACTCCCACCCGGGGGCAGTGATGCCCAAAACAACAAAAAAAGCTATGAATCCATTTGCAGAGTCCTCACATGAATTAAGCTTCTGTGGTGTCCCATGAGCTGAATAACCTTGCTATCAGACAGATCATAGTAAAATGAATTATGGCAGATGCATTTGGGTTAAAATGTAGCACCTTATCATTTGATCTCTCTTTTGACATATTTCAAAGTTGCGTCAGTTTTTAACATTTTATACTTTCTTTTTTATTTAAGTCTTCCTATTTTTTGTCTAGTCATTGTTGTTAGTTCTTATTTGCTTCCTATTTGTGTTTTGTATGGTTTTCTACATATGAAATCCAGGATGAGTCGAGCTATAGAGACAGTAACTGGATTGATAATTGCCTAGGGACATGGCAGGGGAGGATGAGGGGAAATAGGGAACTCAAATCAAAGAGTATGGGATTGATTGCAGAAATGATTGCATAAATCTCAATATGATTGAATGATTAAATTTTATGATATGTGAAATATAAGCCAGCAAAATATTTTAAATAGATTTGCTGAGTTAAAGAATAGATAAGCATCTAGGAGTATTTTTTCCTAATATCCTGCCCCTCACCACCCAGTGGCTTTTCAATACCTGTCTCCAACTTTTTTGTCTTGTTACTTTTCTGTCTTTCTTTTAATTTCTGCGCCATTCAATCTTCTTTCATTCTTTTCTCTGTTTTCTTCTTCATTAATAAAAGGGAATGTAGTAGTTACATAGTCTGGTGTTAACTTGAGGATTAGGAGTGAGAGGATGTGGTCTAGTCTATTAATCATGTCATAGCCAGTGAGGCCACTATATGGAAATGACCTTCTCCTGAGAATTATGGGAATTCCAAAATTTCTTTTTTGGAGATTGGAAAGACTCTCACTACTCACTCCCTTGGAGACTCTCTGCTAATAAGATGTGTGACACTATGCTGATAACCCCAGTGCCCTGGGAACTGCAGAAGCCAGTTTGAGACCCCTGCCAGTGCTGAGATCCTAACAAAGTCAACTGGCCAGTGATCATCCTGTATTCAGAATCATTGCATGTGTTTCATGACTCTGAAGAGGACTTTATAGATTGGTATTGGACATATGGGATAATATTGGACTTATGAGTCTGGACTAGGTTAGGATGATTGCTTAATGTACAATTACACTGTATAGAAAACTCCCTCTTATACACATATGAGTTTATGTGGATTTGCTACTCTAGTCTACCTGAACTAACACATCATGGTACCAGGAGTGAGGTACTGGAGAAACAAATCATAAATATAGACTGGATATTTGTTTGACCTCTCCCTCATGGTAGTGTTTCTTTTTTGGTTAGCCAGAAGTCATATATGGTCCTGTAGATTAGTGGGTTGTTTTCTGGAAACAATATGGGAAGTTAAAGCTTTGATTATTTTGGTTGCAGTCTTTGGTTATTTCTGCTTGAAATGGCAAAAAATGAATGTTGTTAACATATTTTGCGCTCAGAGATAGAAATCACCATTTGAATTTTTCAGAAACCATGCTGCTTAAGGAAAATGGCTGACAGTAGGTCAAAATGGCTGACAGAATGCTTGAATCTGGTTTAATACTCTCTGATTCCTAATCCCATATTTTGCATCAATAGAATAGATAAGCATTTATATAAGCTAAGTAAGGATTGAATTTTACAGTTTTAATAATTAAATTTAGTGTCTGATTCTATTTAATTTATACTGATTTCTTCTGCTTATTATCACTATCATGATTTATAGAAATGTTTATTGGAAAGTATGAAAATAGAGAGCTTGTAAGCCCACTCATCTTCAGCCATTAAAATTGGATCCTTAAATGGGTTTAGGACATGCTTGCCTAGAATTTCTGGCTCTGAAGAGATCAGCCCCACCAAGTGCTTTGGTGTACTCAGGACATTTGCATTGTAAGAGACATACCTAGCGGCTGTTGACAGATTGAAGTAAAAAGGAACTCTTTGGAATTTGAAGTTTGAACCAGAGATTTGTTCCAGTAGCTGAAAAAAATATGGAACCATGAAGAAAACTCCTCTCTGGGACTGAATATTAAAGAGAGCCTGGGGGCTGAGCCCCGGTGGCGTAATGGTTGTGCACGGGACTGCAGCCCATTGGGCTGGAGGTTCAAATCTAGCAGTAAGGCTGGGCTTCCTACTCCCACCACCAGAAGACAGTGATGCCCCCACACCCAAAACAAACAAACAAACAAACAAACAAAAACAAAGAGACCTATGGACAGAGTGAAATGCTTGCTAGGTGACCACCTGGATCCACTTGTTCAGAAGAAGTGGGAGAAATGCAGCAATAAAAAGGTGGATTGAGTCTGGCCACTGACCTGGTTTATAGGAACTGAAGAAAATATGAGAACCAGATGAATGGTCTGAAGTTCATGACCTAGTACGAGGGGGCTAGGCTTGTTGAGTATTTGTTATGAGCCCATGATCTAAAGTGAGGTGAACAATTGGCACTGTGGTGAGACTAAGTGAGTCAGCTCATATTAAGCTGGCCAGAACCCAAATGACTAGAAGATAGTTGAACCTGTGAACTGGTTCTTAATGCTGCAGACTTTATGAATGGCCTGTCCTACTTTGACTTTGCTTATGAATGAGGACTTCACAAGGTTTCAACTGGAATGTAGAGTCTTCACATTAGACATGACTGTCTCCTCAGAGCACTGGGTTGATGTAAGAATGCAGTATAGAACATGGATACTCAAAGTTAGGTGAATTAAAACATGAAGTGGTTGGCTTACAAACTCTCATAGGTGCTGGAATATATTCATAGGATTATAGGATTAAGTTGTAGGTGTTACTTAATTGTTAGGCATAGGGTATTTTTCCTTTGTTCACTTATAGTATGTTATGTTTAAATGACAGCACATTTTTTAATCAGGTGCATTGTAGTTTTTATTATTGTTTGTTTGAAAATTATTCACAGCTAATAAATATCTCTTTAACCAAAGGTGCTGATAAAATTAGATATACATTTGCAGAAATAATTTTAAAGATCCATACAAAAATAACCTCAAGATGAACTTAAGACTTAAATATAATGCCTAAAACTACAGTTTATCAAAGAAAAATAGAGAGAAACAGGGGCCCTAATCCATGGCATAAGTGCACTATCAACCATAAATAAAAATGCACAAAGAGTAAAAGACAAACTAAATGCCTAGGCCTTACTAAAAACAAAATACGTATGTGCATCAAAAAACTTCACCAAAAAGAGATCCGACAGACTTGGCAGGGGGAAGAAAGTTGGCAAGAAAATCTTGGGCTAAAGACGAATCTCTAAAATTAAGAGAAAATTTCAACACCTCAGGAACATAGTTACATATAATCCAATTATAAAATGGACAGAAGACTTGAACAAAAACACCATCAAGAAGATTTTCAAGTGGCTCACAAACACATGAAGAATTGTTCAAGACCACTAGCCCTTAGAGAGATGCAACTCAAAGCAATAATGTGATATCATATCACCTCTTATCATCAGTAGAAATTTTCACACACACATGCAGAAAGTATAAGCACAAAAAAAAACCCCTGAAAACTATAAATGCTCATGTGGGTGTGGAGAAACAAGAATCCTTATTTAGTGCTGCTGTTTTGACTGTAAAATAACACAACCAATGTGGAAATGGTATGGTACGTCCTTCAAAATATCAGAAGTAGAAACGTCATATGACAAAGCAATCACTCTATGTGATGTATATCTTAGTGAAATAAGAAACAACTTTCTAACAAAAATAAATACTCCCAGAAGTCATCTTTCAGCTAAATAACAGAGAGGAGTATAAATAAAGTGACCAGATTCTCTCACTTTTTAACAATTTAACAATGTCCCATAGCATTTTAAAATTAAGATAAATAAATTGCAATATTATATTTGCATTCAATGAAACTTTTTGTTGCTCCATATAGACCAAATTTTTAATCAAAAATCTTCGCCCCCATCCCCCAGTCAATGGTGTCCTGCTTAAAACCTGGTCACTTTAGAGAGGAAAAAACAGAAACACTTGTGAAGAATGTGCTCCTCTGAACAACTTACTACATCACCAGAAGGACAAAATTTTCTCATGATGAAACAGGAGAACACAGGGAAGGATATGGAGACTGCGTGAAAGGTAATGGGAAACCCACGAAGGAAATTTGGAGAGTTCTGGATAATTCAGTCTACAACTAATGTCACAGAAAAGTATTTGCATTAACTACTGATTGGGAAACTAACTTGCTTTGTAAATCTTCACATAAGCACAAATGTTTCTTTTAAAAAAAAATCGGTCTACATTCATCAACCTTCAATTAAAAACCCAGTGCCATTGAACTGATGCTGATTCGTAGGCATCAGTTATGCCAACTTATTGGCAACCCAATAAGACAGAAGGGAACTGTCCCTTTAAGTTTATCAGGTGGTAGAGCTTTATGGAAGCAGAAGGCCTAGTCTTCCCCCCAGCCCCACCCCCAGATTCAAATGTAAACTTTGTGGTTTACAGCCCAATGGGTAACCCCTATGCCAGGAATCCTTCACTCCTTAGTTATTAGTACATACCATGGAGCTGATTTCCATAAAAGAAAATTTTTCATTTGGTTGGATTTTGTTACATCAAGAAAGGGCAATGACATTTAATTTTAGAATCTTCTTGAATCAAATGACTATATCTAAGCTATTGATTCCACCCTAAATCTTTGACAGAGATACAGATATGTCCCCTGTGGACTTAAGCAATCCAGATGATATGGCACTGGGGACCAAGGACCAGTGAAACAAGACATCTTTTTTTCATAACAGCAATTGAGAATGGTGAAGCAATCTCATCCACTTAATGATAATTCTCAGAAGTACCCTAAATAATATAGTCAACAGCTCAATGTGTTCAGTGGAATGTCAGATTCCCCAAATTAATTATTCTTCAAAGTAAACCACAGCTACAGAATTTTCCTGGTGGATGAATTCTGACCCGCAATCTCAAGCACACTTCTTAGATCCTCCTCCACCAAATGGAATCAGTCACCACAATCATGGGATTCAATTTGGTGGTAGTAACTTCACTATATTGAATACCTGCTCTGTATGAGGCTGAGCCAACTACATGGGTATTTGTTTCTTTTTGCTGGTATAACAAATTGCAACAAAACTGTACATTTGAAATAGCATCATTTATTTACATTATTATTATCTTTCAAGTATACTATTAATTGTTCAACCCAAGCCTTAATTGAGGGAAATTAAAAATAGCAGCAAAATTATATTCCTGGCACTAGGGAATATGGTAACTCATTTCTTTAACTTTCCACCTTTTAGTGACAATTCTAAAAAAATCAACATTTCTCAACTCATGGTCCTCATTCTTCATTTCCAAAGTCAGCAACATAACATTTTTTAAAACTCGTGGTTTATAGTGACTCCTTTTCTACCCACAGTCCTGAAAGGTTCAGGACTGAATTTATAGACTCATGTGATTAGATTTAGAACACCTTGATAACTCAGGACAATTGTTTAATCTCAGGATCCTTAATCTTAATCACATTTGCAAAATTCCTTTGCCAGGTAATATAATATCCATAGTTTTCAGTGATTAAGACATGGATACTTTTCTGGGGTCATAATTCTGTCTTTCATGAACAGGTATTATGTCATAATCTTCCCAAGAACTCTATAATACTGCCATTGTTGCTATCTCAATTTTATAGATGAGAAAATATCTGCTTCCTAATTGTTTAAGGTCCCACTTTAATAACTTTAATAAGAGTCAGGTTTCCTGTACTGCGCATCTTACTTTCTAATTATTCCTGCACTCTACCACATTTATTTAATTCACTATCATGATTTACATAGATTGTTATGGAATCATTGTTATGTAATGCATATTTCTCCCTCCTGCCTTATAGCCATTCAGTCTATTCTTCACTCTGCAATCAGAGCAATTTTTATAAACATACACACAACAAAATCATTCCCCAATAGTTCCTTATTATTATTTGGAAAAAAGCACAGATTCCCAGACGTGAATTTTAAGATTCTTAAAGATGTCTCAGTTTAACTCTCCAGCTTCATTCATCTTACCCCATTCTTCTCCTTCAATCCACATTCTCAGTGCTGAAGCAGGAAAGAACTAATATTGAGGCATTTATTTCCTTAATTTTCCATGTTCTGTTTAGACTCTATATGGTTCCACAGACTTATCCTTCTTAAAATTATTGTATGAATTAGGTAAGATAATGGACAGAAAGTGCTTATCATTAATTATACTTTGAACAAAGCAAGTAATCAATTATGGATAAATATTATATTGTTGCTATAGTTTTCTTCTATCCTATTGGCCTGATTGCATAGGAGCCTCCTGCTTTATGTGCCATTGAACGATATGTGGAAAACATCATCAACATGGATCTAAATGAACTTAAACACGAACTTTTATGGAAACATCAAATTTTCTACTTTTTCACTAATATTATCCATAAATTATTTCCTAAGATTGATCTAAGGAACAAAGACAGGCAGGAAAAAACTTTATTTCAAAAACTAGTAAAGCTAAGATATTGAATTACTTGTTTGCTCTATTCTCCTGTCTATGATAGAAGAACATAAATGGTAAAAAAAAAGTCAGAGAAATGCAAAGACTGAATATTAGCTCCCTCTGCTACAAACTACAACATGTGCAGGAGAAGGAAAAATTTGATCTTGAAATGCTATCGCAAGGAACAGACGAAGTTTAGGAGGTTTAAGGAACAAGGGCAAGACATCTTTAAAACAATTTGCATCTCATGTCAAGTAGAATGTTTCATGGCATGATTTAAAGAATATATTCAAGGTTGAGTCTTATTTCAATCCCAGACCTAAACATTGAAAAAATATACTATTAATGTAACAAAGGTCAACTGCATCTCTAAAGGCATTGGACATTGATACAGACATAAAAAACCCATTACCTGCTTTTAAGGAGCTCAGCAATTACTGACAGCAATAGCATGGGGAGGGGGATGAAGAACAACATGGATACTGCACTCTAGATAGACAGAGAGGAGTCTATTTTCAAGGAGCACTAAGGACACTCAAAGTGAATAATTTTCTCCTGTTTAATATGCTCAACTAATTTTTAATGAAAAATGGTAATATTTAGTAAAAATTTTATGATGATGCCAAGGATTAATTAAGCTTCAAAGGGTCAGAGGAAACAGCTTGGGAGAAAAGGAGCAGAAGGAGATACCAAGGAAAGAGGAAAAAGTAAAATCTCTTAAGTATCTTGAATGCCAAGTTAAGGAGTCAGAAAACTTTCTTATGTTAATGGGAGCATTGATACTTTAAGCATATAATTGACATGAGAAAATACCAATTTTTTTACATTAACCAATGATATAGTTTATTGGGTATGAAGAGGTGGAAATACCAATTTTACAACTAATATTTGGTCTTTTGTGTAAAAATTAGGTTGTAGGGGGGCAATATTAGAGGCTTGTTTAGAGACTGCTGTAGTTGTACAGGTAAGAGTTTCTAATGACATCTAGGCATTGATCAGTGATGAAAATGAAGATAAATAGAGATAGATTAAACAAAACTTGATAATTTATTGGTTGTGTGTGATGCCATCCTTAATATATGAAACTTAAGCTCAAGTTACAATGAAAAGACTGTTTTGAGTTGGGATAGTTTGAATTTAGATTGTCTGAAAAGTTTCTAGGAAAAGATGTTCAATTAGAATTTAAGAGTGATATTTGAAATAGATATAAATTTGAGAAATCTTATTATGAGGTATTGGCAAAAACTATTAGGAGGGCTTTAGGTAGGTAAAGAGAAGTCCATGCAGGTTCTTGGAATAGAATCACTAGAAGGGGTTAAAGGAAAAACACTTAAGAGGAGTATCCCTGGAGCCATGGAAAGAACATATACATCATATAAAAAACACACAGACACAAAAAAGGAAGAGCTACATAGTCACTGTACCAAAAAAGGAGGGAGCTTGATTTCCTACCATTTCAAGTAGTAATATATGTTCAAGAACTAATTATATTGAAAGAATAAGTCCAACTTTCATTGAAAGCATTAAAAAGAAATTCCAGGAATTGGCAGAATACAAAGTGAGATGGATCCAACACGCTGATGTGATGTTGGAGACAGCCACTCATCTATGCCAAGAAATTTGAAAGACGACTAACTACTTGGCCAACTGACTGGACGAGATTTATATTTTTGCCCATTCTGAAGAAAAGCGGGTCAAAAGATGCAGAAATTATTGAACAAAATTACTATCAGCAATTAAAATTTTGCTGAAGATAATGTTTAAATGATTGCATCAATATATTGATAGGAAGTTTCCAGAAATTCAAAACAGATTCAGAAGAGGTCATGGAATGAAATACCTTGTGGCTGACATCAGATAGATCTTGTCTGATGGCTGAGAATACCTGAAAGATGTTTTCCTGTGTTTTATTGACACTGCAAAGACATTCAACTCTGTGGATCAAAAAAACTATGGATAACATTATGGGTCACTCAATTGTGCTCATAAAGAATGTGTATATAGACTAAGTGGTAGCCATTTTTTAAGTGTGACTAGAATATTAGTGAATGAATACAAAAGTAGTCACTACCTCTTATAGTTTTCACAATTTGTTGTGCACACTAGAATTGTTTTTAAATCATTTTATGGAGGATTCATACAGCTCTTTTCAATATTCATCCATCCATCCATCCATCCATTGTGTCAAGAACATTTGTACATTTGTTGCCATCATCATTCTCAGAACATTTGCTTTCTATTTGAGTCCATTGTATCAGCTCCTCATTTTTTCCCTTCCTCTGCCACCCTTCCTCCCTCACAAACCCTTGATAATTTATAAATTGTTATTTTTTCATGTCTTTCACTGACCAATGTTTCCCTATACCCACTTTTTTAATGTTCATCTCCTGGGGAGAGGGTTATATGTAGATCATATAAACCAAGGTTTACCCTTTCTCCCCCCACCTTCCTCTTCCCTTCTGGAATCGCTACTCTTGTTATTGGCCCAGAGGAGTCTATCTGTCCTGGATTCCCTGCATTTCCAGTTCTCATCCGTAACCATGTGCATCCTCTGGTCTAGCCAGATCTATAAGGTCGAATTGGGGCCATGATGGTGGGAGGCGGGAGGGAGAAGCATTAAAGAACTAGAGGAAAGTTGTAGGTTTCATCAATGCTATACTGCACCCTGACTGGTTCTTTCTTCCTTATGACCCTTCTTTAAGGAGAGCCAATTGTCTTCAGAGCTTTGGGTCTCCACTCTATGCTCCCTCGCATTCACGTTGATATGACTTTTTGTTCTGGGTCTTTGATGCCTCATATCTGATCCCACTGACACCCACTGACACAGGCTGGGCACACTAGAAATTTTTTGACTAAACACTCTGTTTACCATCCAGAATTTTTGAGACAAAATTTCAAATGAGTCAGTATGATGTTGACAGTCATTTGGCCCTCTTTTGATCTAATAATCATATCGTTAGAAGAAAAACAGACTTCACAAAACAGGATATGTATATATGCTACTCATGATGTCTGTTCAGGCTATAATTTCAAATTCTAAAATAATTTCAATTTTATACAACTATTAATTTTTACTGAAGCAAGAAATTAATGGAAAATTGGTACAAAGCATGTTATATTCATATTGTCATTAGTAATCTCAGCACTAATGATACTAATACAACAACTTGTATGTACTAAGTGTGTGCTACATGAATATGAGACTTTTTGCTCCCACAGAGATTTACAGCCTCCAGCATACAAAGGGACAATTTGGGTCTGTCCTACGGAACCTGAGGCTGGATGGTAGTGCGTTCAATGGAAGAAGTCTCTTCAGGTTCATTACATTCTAAAAAGAAAGTTAATTTTGGAAGTGCCTTTAGGGATTCATATATCCTTCTCTCTCTTCCTTAAGTTATCATTTTTGTGTTCCATTTAGCTATTGCCATTTTTTTTCTCTGACTATCAATTTTTGACACTTTCATTTGGTTTGTACATAGCAAATATATGTGAATCATTGAAAATAAATACAATGCCAAAATAAGAACAATTTATAAAATACCAAGGGTTCATGAGGGAGGAGGAAGTGTGGAAGAGGGGGAAAACTAGTTGCTGATATCAAGGACTCAAGCAGAAAGCAAATGTTTTGAGAATGATGATGGCAAAAAATGTACAAATGTACATGACACAGTGGATGGGCATATGGATTATGATAAGAATTGTATGAACCCCCAGTAAAGTGATTCTTTAAAAAAGAAGAAAATAAATATAATATATCAAAATTTTTATTTACACTTGGATATTAATATAAAAATTTTATTTGAAAATTAGTAAGTAAAAAAATGTGTTTGGAATATTTTTTTTCAAGTCTGAAATAGTCCTTAAAACTGACATTCAAATATTCTCAGACTTCTGCTTCACTAAACTCTACTAGGAGAAAGAAATCTACAGGAAGATCTTTTGAAAAATTAAGTCTTTTATTTCCAAAGGTTTTATTGGCATATAATTCACAAAGCATACAACTCAATAGCTCATTCACATCTGGAAGAGTTATACAATCAGTTTTAGGACATTTTGTTCACTCTTGTACTCATCATTATTAGCTTCCCATGTACCCCCAACCTCCCTGATATACCTCAGGGAACCACTAATCTAGTTATTGTCTCTATAGACTTACCTATCCCAGATTTCATATACAGTAAAACATTAAAACAAACAAAACTAACAAGAATAACAAAGGAAAGCAGAATAAAACATCAATCAAAAAGAAAGAAAATATTAAAAACTAGAACAAATTTAAATGGTTCATGAGAGAAATCAAATGATAGGGTGCTAAATTTTAACCTAATCACATCTGTAACACCACTTTGCAATGCATTCTGCATGTCAGCCAGGCTACTCACATCCCTGGTCCATGGTCAGAGAGGATTCCCAGAGATTTGTCCCATGTGTCCTTCCCCTTTACTTCGTTTCTAAACTGAAACAGCTTTAAAATGGGTTAAAGGGGAGACCAAATGATAAGATATTACATTTTAACCTAATTATGTCTCCCATAATTGCCCTCTGTCTGAAAACAGGCTTAACCAAATATTTTAGCCATGATTGGAAGAGATTCAACAGAGGGAGACTGTGTTAGACTGGGTAGACAAGAGGAACAAATTCATAGGCTTTCATATGTATATTAGAGAACATTTTATATAAAGGATAATTGTACATTAAGAAGACATCCCATGCAGTCCAGATCAAGTCCATAAGGCCAATATTAGCGTATATGTCCAACAGCAATCTATAAAGTCTTCTCCAGACTCATGAAACACATGCAGTGATGCCAAATGAAGAATGATCACACACCAGTGGGGTGAAAGTCTTTGGATCCAGTGGTGGTAGAAGCATCTCAGCGCTGGCAGGAGTCTCCACGTGGCTTCTCTATGTCCAGGTTTCTTGCTGCATAAGGGTAGGTTCATGTGGCTTTTCCTCAGGGATGTCTCACAGGGAGCCAGCCTTGTCAGTCGAGTCTCTCAGGCAGTGAGTGTTGCCAGTAGTATATCTCCAAGGAAGTGAACTGAGAGAGATAGTTTCTCTGCTTCCAAGATGGAAATATCTCATTTCCCAGAGTTCTCAGGAAAAAGCCATGCCCACACAGAGGTTTCATTGGCTATCTACAGATTGACAGCCTAGATTCCACCCCTACTCGCTTAATCCTCAATGTGGAACCTGCAAATGGATTTGGGGCTTCCACTGTCATCCATAGCCTTTTCAAACCAGGTTTTCACAATGTAAACTCTGATGCCGTTCCCTCCATTAGATTTGGATTTTATTATATACAACCCTTGAATCACACAGGCTGGTGTGCTTCTTCCACGTGGACTTAGTTGATGCCTCACTTTAGATAGCTGCTTGCTTGAAAACAAACAAAAGGCAAAGTCTTAAAGGACATGGTAAAACTTTAGGTTTAAGTCTCAGGCTTTTGGAGAATGACAAACACTTTGAAAATAACATTATCCACTCAACCCTTAGAAATATCAGTCTAGTCATATAGAATGTGGGCTTGAAATTTATAAGATAATATGTGTGATTGCACATGAAAGGTTCTTAGCAATTAAAGAAAAAATGATGATATATTTTACTAATAATGTGACAACAGAAATGAAGATAAACAAACATATTTGAGATAATTTTCAAATACGAAATGAACTATGTTAAAATTACTATAAGGAGAAAAAAGAGTAAGAAGTCAGTGATGATACTTAGATTTCTAACTTAAACAATTAAATAGGAAGAGATGATATTAACAGTTGGTGCTGTGGATTGTATTGCATCCATCTAAAATAGGTATTGAAGTTCTACCCTTGTACATAAGCAAAAACTTTTTAGGAAATAAAAATTTGGGGAGTATGTTACATTAATGAAGTCATATCAAAATAGAGTAATACCTAAGCCTTATAGTTTCTGAAATGATAACTTACAAAATGAGAAGTAGTGGCATAGATATGTATATACATTGGACATAAAAAAAATCAAGAAAAAGCAAAAAAACACCAAAGAACTCCCAACGCTTCTGACAAGGAAGTCCTTTCCCCAAGATTGGAGGCCCTGATTCAGTTATCTAGCTTCCAAATCATAAGACAATAAATCCCTGTTCTTTACAGCAACCCATCTGATGTACTTTTGTTACAGTACCACTGGGTAACTAATATAGCAGAACAGTTAAAGAAAGAAGATGTTAAACAATTATGTACATGTAAGGTTTTAATGCCTAAGGAATGTCAATGTGGAGTATCAATGTGAGATGACCAGCTGGTCACTAGATATGTGATTCTGGACCTCAAAATGGAGTCTGCAGTTTTAAACTGCTGACCTCATGAATTGCAAGACAACACATAATCACTATGCCATCCGGTCTCCTAGACCTGGGTGACATCCACATAAACATTGTATCTGAAATCACTGGGTGGTTAAAATCACATTGACCTTATTTTGCATTCAAAGATAAAATTTGGTGTGAAGGGGATGAGGGAGATGGGGAGACCCACACTCCAGGAAGAAGAGTCAGAGAAATTTTAAAGGACTGAGAGCATCAAAGACAACTAGAGGAATATACTAGAAGAATGGTAACAGGAGTCTGGCCTAAAAGTAGTTGGAAAGAAGTATCTGAAAATACAAAAATCGATTTAAAACTAATTAGGATTTAAGATAAGTGTTGCCGTTATTAGTTGCTGACTAATGAGGTCCCCAGACACAAAGGTATGAGAACAGTGAGACCCATAGGGTTTCACTGATTCACATTCAAAGCAAGGGAGGGCATCTCCCCTACACCCCCCGCCCCCTCAGTTCTTCTTGGCCTAGAAGCTCTGCTGAAATTTGTTCAACATCATCACGACACATCAGCCTCCACTGAGAGAGGCATGCCTGAAGTGTATTGGCTGGGAATTAAACCAGGGTCGCTCTCATGGAAGGTAGGAATTCTATCACTGAAGTGACAATGCCCTCATAAAACCATAAAACAAATGCCCTCAAAACCTCCTTAATATCTTGATGCCCTGAACACCAATAACTGAAGACCTGATGAGGTATGGGAGGTACTCAAGAGCACCATGTATGAGGAAAGTAAAATATCACTTAAATCAAGAAAGAAATAAAAGATGAACATGGATATCATAAGAGACTCCGAAACTTGCTCTTAATGTTAGAGTAGCTAAATCGAAAGGAAGAAATGATGAAGTCCCACATCTGAAGAGAAAATTTCAAAGGGCAGCTCAAAAAGACAGACAAAATTTATAATGAAATGTGAAAAAACCTAGAACTAAAAAGTCAGAGGGAAAAGCATGCCCATGATATTTTAAATGGAAATAACTCAAGAAAATAGCTCAATCCTTACATTGCAATATTGAATAATTCTGTGTGGAAAATATTGAATTATGCAGGGAGCATCGAAAGAAGATGGAAAGAATACACAGGCCCCAAACCAAAAAGAATTAGTCAACACTCCACCATTTCAAAAGGTAGCATATGATCAATGTACTGAAGGGAGACGATGAAGTTGCACTAAAAGCATTAGCCACAAACAAGACTTCAGATATTACTGGACTACTAAATGAAATGTTTCAAGAAGCAGATGAAGCACTGGAAGCCCTCACTCATCTGTGCCAGAAAATTTGGAAGATAGCTACTTGGTCAATTGACTGGAAGATATCCATTTCTGTCTCCATTTCAAAGAAAGTGGCAGAATGCTCAAGTTATAGAACAATATCATTAATATCCCATGCAAGTAAAATTTCACTGAAGATCATCCAACAATGGTTCAGCTGTACATAGACAGTGAGTTTCCAGAGGTTTAGGCCAGATATGGAGTAGGAGAGGAAACAAGAGATATTGTTACTGAAGTCAGATGGCTCATGGCTGAAAGCAGGGACTACCAGAAAGGTTTTTTCTAGTGTTTCATTGATTATGCCAAGGCATTCAAGTATGTGAGTCATAGCAAGCTATGGATAACCTTGAGAAAATAGAAATTCTAGAGCACTTCATTGTACTCCTGAGAAACTTGGACATACTTAAGAGGCAGTATGGTTGTGTGAACAGAACCGGGGAATATTGCATGTTTCAAAATAAGGAAAGATGTGTTTCAGGGTTGTATTCTCTCATCATACTTATTTAATCCATAAGTTAAACAACTAATCAGAAAACCTGGCTCATATGCAGAAGGATGTGGTAAATAACAGATTTGGAGGAAGGTTTATTAGCAACATGCGGTATGCAGATGGCACAACTCTGCCTGCTGAAAGTGAAGAGGACTTGAAGGACTTGCTCATGAAGATCAAGGATTGTAGGTTTCAGCATGGAATATGAGGCAGAGTAAAGACTAAAATCCTCACCACTGAACCAATCGTTAACATCCTGATAACTGGAAAAAATGTTCAAGCTGCCAAGGGGTTGGTCTTGCTTGGATTCCCAAACAATGCTCATGGCAGCAGTGGTCAAGAGAGTAAGAGACAAGCTGTAGTAATGAAATCGGCTGCATAAGACCTCTTTGAAGTCGTGAAAAGCAATTCCAAGTACTTTGTTATTTGGAGGACTAAAGCACACTAGTTCAAGCATACTTGCCTCATATGTGTGTGAAATCTGGGCTTTTAATAAAGACCAACAAAGAAATGATGCACTTGAATTGTAGTAATGGAAAAGAAAATTGAAAGTACCATGGACAGCTAAAAGGAAAACAAACCTGTCTTGGAAGAAGTACAGCCAGAATATTCTAAAGATGGCAGCATCTCATCTTACATACTTTGAACATGTCGGCAGGAGAGGCCAGTACTAGAAAAGGGCATTATGTTTGCTAAAGTAGATGGACAGTGAAAAAGAGGACGTCTCTTAAAGAGATAGAATGACACTGAGGCTACAACAATGGGTTCAGATGTAGGAACAATTGTGAGGTGGTGCAGGACCAGGGAGTGATCTCTTCTGTCATGTATAAGGTCTCTATGGGAACCAAATTGATGGCACCTAACACCAACAAAAAACAAAATATCTTGGATGAGGAGAATGAAAAAGAGAAAGGAATTCATATGACTTCCAAGTTTCTGGCTTATATGACTAGCTGACAAGTCAAAATATGGGGAAAAGATTAGGCTCTAGAAATAATTGTCTGAGATGCTGCTAAAATAACCAGAAAATGGAAGGCTACAGGGTCTTTGGGATCCAGAAAAGGAACCTAGTGAGGACGAATCTTTGAAGTCATCAATGTGGTAGTTTATATCAGGTGAGGAAACTACATGTCTCATGGACTAAGCAAAGGAAAAGGTACAAAAGGAGTCTGTAAAGAAACTAAGACCAGAAAGTAATGAGTTTGTCTTTCAACAGAAAGACTTGCACCTACAGCTTACACAGTGCTTTGGGATATTGATCCTTCTAAGTTTTTCTGACATCAATTTCTTCAAATATTTAGGACTTATAAAGTCAAATTACACAATGATTCTACACATCTAAATTCATCCCAAAGTTTATTAAAATCCATAGGGTCCATAAGGAGTTCTCTCTTATTTCTTGGCTTGCCTTTCAATAAAGGATGGCTTTCATAGGTTAAAAGAAGTGGATCACTTAATCTAGTAATGACTTGAATTTACTTCCATATTTGGAAATACTTCAATCATCCTGGTTGATCAGAAACACACAGCATCCTTCAAACACCAATTCTTCTTTCTTCACATGGTATTGTGAATGGCTCAGCAAGTGGGCACATAATTTTCTTGCTAATTAATTTAAGTCTAATTGGTTTCAGCCCACATAACAGCGCAGGTTGTAAGAAAGGGCAACAACAGTCATATTCCACTAAAAGTACCTGCCAGCATCAAAGCCTCCAACATTAAGCAATTTGCTACAGAGAGAAGAGCTAAACAAAGTGAATTCAATCCCCGCCCCTCCCAATTAGCTTCAGAAAAATCTCCAAGTCCTCAGAACTTCATCAAAGCACCAGGAAGCATTTCATCTTACTATCAGCATTCCAGCATAACACAGTTGTGCAAGGAGTTACCAAACATTTACTAGTCTGCATTCTGTGTCTTGTTTAGAATTATTACAAAATCTCCAAATGACTATTACCTACATAGGCAGCTTCATAAAGACTCATTTTGCTTATTATTTTATCACCAAAGGCTAATGCAGTGCATCTAGATGGTGCTCAATTAAGATGTGTTACACAAATGAATGGATTGAATGGGAAGAAAGAAGAAGGGATGATCAATTTCAAAAAGTAATCAAATAAAAGTTACATGGTATTATATTTAAAACCAGTAAGTCAGTTGTTATCAAGACTGGGAACCCAACTTCAAATTGTTCTTTCTCATGCTTATTTTTAGATTGTGTTTATGTGTCATATAATGGATGATATTTTAGTCTTCTAAATTTCTAATAAGATTATAGTCATGAGGTTATATTTTGAGTACACAAAGAAGAATATGACCCATTTGCCATCCTTAAGGGACTCACAGTTCAATGAAGAGACAACTATGAAAAGCGCACTCCACTGTGAAGCATTGCAACTTGTGTCCATGCCTGGCTTTGAAACATGGCAAAGGAACAACTACTCCGCTGAGCAAGTGAGGAATCCAGAGGGGCTAATATCAAAATCAAATCATAAAGAATAATAGACATTTGAGAAGTGGAGACAAAATTGTCTATGAGTGCTTTAAATATCTCCATACATAATTTTATTCTATATATTATTTTTCAACATTACTTTACATGTACTATTCCATAATGGGTATACAGTGTCTATGTATTTTTCTGTACTCTATGTATGCTTGAAATGTTCCATAATTTAAAAACAAACTCCGTTCTTTAAAAAAAAAAGAAAGAAACAAAGCTAGGACAAAGAAGTTAAGGTAGGAAAGGGTTGTCTCTCAGTAGATATGGGTCAGAGTGGGGGGGGGGGGCGGAGATGGTGCATTTTGGAGTATTTTCTACTTGATTGCTTGAACCAAAGGAAAAGACATTAGATGATTAAACAGGATGGAAACACTTTCGGGTTTGCTGCTGTTATCAGGAAGCTAACTCCAGTGGCCATAAGTTGACTGCAACCAACTGAGTTCTGGTCCATTCAGCTTTTGCTCACTTTCCATTCACAAAGCCCCCCGGGGTCTATGCATAAAGCAGACCAGGAAGGATCATTAGAGCCGGAGCTCAGTGTATTTGGCGCGGTAAAGCTGACCTTTGTGCTCTCAGGGCCACTATGCTTAACAGGATTCTGCTTCATGTCGAGATGGAAGGAGCAGAGAGCTAAGCCAGGCATGCAGAAATATTGTTGTGTTCACTATGATATTTCCCAGCTTTACCAGCAAATCATCTTTCTAACCACCTTTTTACCCTAGGAGGTGCCACCACAGCCCCAGGATTGAAGGCCGATTGTGTTACCGTGACAGCAAGTATTTAAAAGGAAAATAAAGAAACGGCAATCTGTGACATGCTATCATTAAGTAAACATAATTTCCTCCCTATATTACGACAATAGATGTCACTCTCGCATCTGGAAGGCAGGCCACGTATAGAAACACCATGTCAAAAACCTTTTCAGACAAAGACAGAAGGGGATGAGTTAGCTGGGTACAGAATAGAATATTTTGAAAGATTGCGTCCACCCCATTTCCCACCGCCCCCAACTCCTACATGTTCTGATAGAAATCAGGTCTGTAAAGAACTTCAAAGGCACCCCGTCCTGACAAACAGTAATAAAAACAAAAAAATTGAAGAAGAAAGAACATCTCCCAAGTGCACGGGGGAAGCAGAGCTGACAAGTTCTGATGGTTCTGTTTTAGTAATCAGCAGCCTGACTGCAGGCACTTCCTCCTAGCGGGAAGCCCAGGCTAGGCTGTCAACTGTGAAGGCAGATAGAAAGGTCAGGTGGCAAATGAATCCTACAGGCTTGGCATAAGTGAATGCGCACTCTTCCTGGCTGTTTTTCTTCCAGTCCACATCTCACCCAGACCCACAGTCTGCTCTGACCCAACCTTATCCTCCTTACAAAGAGAAATATGTGAAAACAGAATCAGTGGTCTGGTTTCTCCATAACTTCCTCCATTTAATGGGATTGGAGCTGGGGGTGGGGGAGAAGAAATAGCTCTGAAATCCAGGACATCTGGCTTCTATTCAGACCCAATCACCAACTTTGAGAGCATATTGAAAGCATTTGGCTGTCTCAAGCGTCTAAAAGGAACTATTTATTTCAGACTCAACATCCAGCCCAAACATATGCTTCCATTTGGAAACAATTGGAGGAGGTAAGACAGACCGAGCCCTTTTTTAGGAGGAAGGTGGAAACTCAGGTCTTTGGATCAGAGGACCCACCTGCTTTCAAACCCCAGATCAGCTACTTGCTTTGAGGCAGCTGTGTGAGTTGATATCGATTACTTAAGTCTCTCTGTAATTTTAGTGTCTCCTCTGTCAAGCCAGGACTAAATCCCCCTCTAATGGAACTCTTGAGAAGTTTATGTAGCACAATGAATCTAAGGACCTGGTGGAGTGCCTGAGAGGTGACACCACAACTCTCTTCTCAAGCCAAGCCCTCCGCCGGAGAATTTCAGTGAGCATGCGTCTGCCTGCTTCATCTCCCTCACACAAATCCTAGGTGGCAAATCTACTCTGATGCAGGGCAGCCCCCATGTGTCCAATTCTAACTGCTCTCCACTGAGTTTTCCAAGCTTGGCTTGTCCAAAGTAGGCTTTCAGGCTTTTGTTCAGATGCATGTCTGCGTGTCCTCCAACTGCTCCACTCATTGACTCTCTGCATCACGTAGCAGTGCAATAATTCCATGGGAGAATATGTATCTACGTGTTTTGTAACCTTAAAGTGTTTTTCTGTTGTGGATTTGGCACCACTCCCATGAACCTCTGTGGTACCTCTTCTTCTTTTGAGATAGCATTGGTCCAACTGTATTACTAAGACACGCTTGTCAGTGCTTCTGCCTTTTGAGGTAGGTCTTCTGTATTTGATCATTGAATTCATGGTATGCCAACGAGTCGATTCCAATTCTGAACAACCCTACTTGGGATTTCCTAATATGGTGAATCTCCACAGGAGCGAACAGTCTCATCTTCTCCTGAGCGGATGAACCCAGTACGAGGTCCTTCACTAGGCAAGTAGCTAACAGTCCAAAAGTGAGAATAACCCTCACAAATGAAGATAAATATATGATCAATGGAAAGAAGCTTAGATTTTAGAACTCCTCATTAGCACGGTGCTCCTCTCAAGGCCCTGAACCGAATCCTAATTTCCTACTCTATTTCTTGGAAAACCTCAAAATCACATAAGCTTCAAGTCTCTTAGAAACCCAGATCCACCCTGCTGAAATTAAGACTCAACCAAAATAGCACAAAAATAAAGAAACCACAGTAAAATTTCACTTGTGAACATAAGTGCAAATATTCTTAAATTAAATGTCATCAAACAGAAACTAGTAACACAAAGAACATACAATATCACAACCAAGTAGATTTTATTTCAGGAAAGCAAAGACAGTTGAGCATTTCTCCCATTCACCCATTGCCATTGTGTCCATTCCCTGCAGAGCAACCCTACAGAATGAAGGAGAACTGCCCTGTGTGTTTCCAAGAGCGGTCAACCTTCACGAGCGCAGGCAGCCTCCTTTCTCCCAGAGGACACCAGTGGGCTTGAACCACTGACGTATGTGCAATCTGCTACACCACCGGGGCTACTTCGTCTCGTGTTGGAAATCCATTCGCATAATTTTTCTCTGAAGAGAAAAGTCATACAATCATTTTCACACTTCCTGAAAAGCTATTAGTTAAAATATGCATTTTTATTTTAAGAATTCCATCAGTGTTCCTGAGTTAGTTCTTAGCATGATAAGGCATGTTGCTGTTGCCAGGTGTCATCACTTAGTTCCAATTCAGAGTGACCTTATGTAGAGCAGAACCCACTCCCACACCATCCTCACAATAGTTGCTTTCAATACTATTGTTGACGTCATGATGTCACTCCATCTCCTGGAGAATTTCCCTCTTTTTTACTGAAACTTCTACTTTACCAACCGTGATGTCCTCCCACTAACAAGTCCAAGTGATGTGAGTAGGTCACAGTAGCAGTTCTCCAGCGCAGCAGGAGATGGCGCCCCATTGATTCTTGATAATGTTCTCTAACAAAAAATGAAAATAATGTCTCTAAGGTGAAAGCTAGACATAATAAGCCATAGATTCTGTAATGAACTGGGACCTTGCACTTAATTCTAGCCCCAGTCTAGGAACAATTTGTTCTTAAGACATGGCCCTGCTTAGTGCTCAAAGTCAAGATAAGAGTGTTATAGTAAAACATAGGCAGGCAAACACTAGATGGTGCCAAGCTATCAGAAAGAATAACATCTGGAGCCTTAAAAGCTTGTTTTCAAACAAGCAGCTATCAAAGTGAAATGTCAACCAAGTCCATATGGAAGCAGCTCTGGAGTCTCTGTAATCCAAGGATTGTAAAATTACAAATCTAATGGAGGAAATGATATCAGAACTATAATTGCAAACACCTGGCTTGCAGAAGACTCTGAATGACAATGGAAGGCCGAAATCCACTTGCAGTATCCACACATGTACCAAGCCTATACTGAATCCCCTCCAATCATAGTTGAGGAATATGAATACCCTCCTATCAGACAGAGACAATTATGGTAGATATAATTTGGTCAAAATGTAATATCTTATCATTTGATCTCCTAATTGACTTATATGTTAGTCTGGGTTGATTAGAGAAAAAATTCAGAGATATTCCTATGTATATGAGAAAAAGCTTTATATACAAGAGCAATTGAATATTGAGAAAACATCTCAGCCCAGTCCAGATCAAGTCCATAAGTCTGATATCAGCCCATATATCTGATACCAATATATAACTTCCTCTTTATACTCACAAAGCATAGGCAATGATGCCAAATGTAGGAAGATCACAAACCAGTGGGTTGAAAATCTTGTAGATCCACTGGCAATAGAATCAGCACTGGTGTTAGTCTCCACATGGCTTCTGCAGCTCCAGGGTCTGATTGCATCAGGATAGCTCATAATAGGTTCATAATGTCTCCCAGGGAGGGAGATAGTTTCCCCTCTTTAGCAAGCTATTTATCTCCTTAGCAACTCCAAATGAGGTCATCAAGCTGTGATCTGATTGACAGACTAAACTCCACCCTTTCACAAGTGGACACCAGTTTAGGTAACTACCACAGTCTATTTTAAAGCTGTTACAGTTTAATGAAAAAAGGTGATGGGCAAATGCACATGGATTAAGTCTGTAGCAGTCATGTGCTTATGTTAATTTTATGACTGAAATGGAGGGGTGGAGTCTAGCCTGTTAATCTGGAGATAGCCATTGAGTAGCCAATGAGGGCTCTATGTGGGCATTGCTTTCTCCTGAGACTTCTGGGAAATCTCACGCTATTTCCCTCGTGAAGATGAGAAGCTATCTTCCCCACTTGTTGGGAGTTAGTCTCAGAGACGATTAATCACAGACAAGATGGCAGCGTCTGAGAAGTTGGAGAAGACAGCAGAGAGACCACACAGCTTTGCCCTGATGGAGCCAGACATCTGAAACTGGGGCGGCCACATGGAGACCTCTGCCAGCGATGATTGCTTCTACTGTTGATGGACCCTGAGTCTTGGAAGTAAGCAGCCATGTGGCGACCCCTGCCAGGATTCTGCACCCACTGACCTGTGACTTCGTGAGTCGGAAGGAGACTTCATAGACTAATTTCGGGCATATGGGTTAATATCGGACTTATGACCTTGAACTGGGCTGGGCTGGAATGCCTTCTCAGTGTCACATTCCTTTTGTATATAAACCCTTTCCTTATGTCGATATGCGTGTCTATGAAATTTGTCCCTCTATTCTACCCAGACTAACACAAAGTCCCTGGTGAATCACCTCAGACTATGGACCAGGGATGTGAGTTGCTTTGCTAGCATGCAGAATACATTGGAAAGAATACACTGCAGATGCAGTTAGGTTAACATTTAAACCCTATCATTTGATCTCCCTTGCTATCCATTGTAGTTTTTAATATAATCTGCTTTCTTTTTCATTGGTGTTTTTATCTGTTTGACTTTCTTATCTGTTTACGTTGTTAGGGTTTAGTTGCTTGCTTGCTTTAAGTGTTTTTCTGTATATGAACTGCAGAATAGGTAAATCTATAGAGACAGTAACATTGTGGGTATGGCAGGAAGGTAGGGAAAAATGGGAAACTAAAAAAGATGAGTAAAAGAATAAAGAAATTGTTCTAATTACTCTTCTTGATGTACTTATACTAGTAATTTTTCTTTCAATTATTTTATTGGGGGCTCTTACAGCTCTTATAATATTCAATGCATCATTTGTATCAAGCATATTTGTACACATATTGCCATACTCATTTTGAAATATTTTCCACTTGAGCCCTTGGTATAAGCTCCTCCTTCCCCTTTAATATGTGAATTATTTTCCAATGAAACTGTTGAAAATTTGTGTAGATAGATTATAGACAAAAGATAGATGATAGATAGATAGCTGCCACTGAATCAAGTTAGTTCATAACAACCTCATGTACAAAATACCACCCAGTCTGTGTCATCTTCACATTTGTTCTATTATTGCAGTCAATTTGTCAATCAACTTTGTCAAGAACCTGCCTTTACTTCACTGCCCTTACACTTTACCAAGAATAAATATCTTTTTCCAGTGACTGGTCTTTCTTGAGAACTTGTCCAGAAGACATGAGATGAAGTCTCACAACTCTTGCTTCTAAGGAACATTCAGACTGCAGTTTCAAAGAGAGGTTTGTTTCTTGTTGGAAGTCCATGGTACTTCCAATATTCTTTGCCTGCCCCATAATTAAAATTCATTGAATCTTCTTTGATCTTTCTTATCAATGTCCAGCTTTCTCAATGCATATGAGGCAATTATATGAGCCTGACCCATGGTCAGTCCTCAAATATCATTCTTGCTTTAAAGGGGTCTTGTGTGGCTGACTTACCCAAAGCAAGGCACCATTGGATCTCTTGACTGCTCATTTCATGAGCATTGATACTGGATCCAGGTGAAATGAAATCCTTGACATTTTCATTGAAATTTGTTCACTTTAGGTGACCATGGTGATATTTAAAGTAGCAGTGACATCACTTTCAGAAGTACAGCAACACACAAGCCATCGTAGTACACAAACTGACAAACAAGTAGTACACACACACACAGAGAGAGAGAGAGAGAGAGAGAGAGAAATGGATTTCATTTTCTAATACATTTTAGTAACAACTTTTGGGTTTAGATTTTCTGAGCACTTAAAAAACATATATGGACATATTCACAAATGGGCTTCAAAAATTTATGGACAAATTATAAATTTTATATTCCATCTTCCACAAACTTTTTGTAAACTACTCATGTGTGTATATATACATCTACACACACTGGACAAGTTATTAGGAATGTGTTTCAAAATTTTGTGGTTCCAGGAAGGTGGCACCAATGTAGAGACACCTATCTGTGGTTCCTTGCAAGTGGTCACCAGAACTGTGGGTGAGGGGCCAATTTGGGGGATTTCAACCAAGCCCTCATCTCGCGGCACTGAAGGGACCCTTGAACGTTTTCCCCACAGACCGTGCAGCCATGCTTGCCATGAAACACACTCCCTGGGTTTCCCTGCACTTGAAATCTGTGTATAGCAATCCCTAATGCTTCCCAGAACAAGCAACACATGGCTGGAGTTCTCTGGCTCTACCTAGCCCCAGAGCTTCCTTGTGATCCCTAACACCACCCACCCACCTCACCCACATACACATATATGCCTATTATGGTCCCCAATATTCCCTCCCCTAATGACCAGTGCAACTCAATCCCCTTGAGTGACTCCCTCCCCCCCCCAGCAACCTACCTGTGCCTGTGCACCACCATGCACACCTCCGTGCCAGCTGCATTTGCCCCCATGCCACCTACACACCCCCATGCTGGGAGGAGGCCCAGGATGGTTTGTCCCTCTGAGGTATCACAAGGAAGTTCATGTGGAGTCTGGAGGTCCTAGATGCTGGAGACCACTGTAGTCAAGAGATCTGAATCCCAATTAGAATAATCCCATTGCAGAACCCCTGCATACTCCCCAATAGCAAGAGCACAACTAGGCCCTACAGATAAATAGCCCCAGCTTTTTAGGGAGAGAGCCATTCCCACTATGTCAGAGATACTGACTGAACCTGTGGCACTGTTGGCTTCAGGTAGTTGATAGACTTATTTATTTCTGAGACAGAAAGCACGGAGCTCTTTTCCTTGCCAGAGGCATTGGAACTCAGTGCATCAGGGTTACTCAGACCCTACCCCACGCCTGGTGGGGTGGCATCCCATTGGCCTTAGCCAGACTGACTTCTGGTCAGAGACCCTCTTTCCTGGGGCACCAATTACAATAGCCTGTATCCATCCTGGGGCTGTGTGCAAGGAATAGATAATTCTGAGTTGTGCAGCAACCTACTATAATGGGGCCTTCTGTTATAAACACAAATAATTGAAGGACAGACCTCTCCCTTACAAAATTTACAGGTCAATAAGGTACTTTGGTTGATTTAATATACCCCTCCTGCACCTCAATCACCACAACCTCTAGAACCTGCCTTCGATAACTTGACAATAAATATTTTCTTCTAACTTACCAAGTAAAAATGTGTCTCCCACATCCCTTTCCACCAACTCATTAAAAATTGACACACTTAGCAAGATGGTGTCCTAAGATTAATACTACTAACTAAAATATACTCCAGAGTATCTATATTCTATTTCTCCTATTCACCTCATCTTTTATACACTATATCTTTTCTGGTACCTCACTTATCCCCTAACCTAAGGGTCGACAAGCTCTTGAGATCAAAGAGCCGATCCTGTCCCTCCTAATAATTTTAAAATCACTCAAGAGCCTTAACTGTTTTTTTTTCAAACAAATGAAATCACCATGATCTGAAATAATAACCTTCACATGTTTATAATGTTACTTCAGAGCTGCACATTCGCACTGAAAGAGCCACATATGACTCATGGGGCCACAGTTTGCCGACCACTGCCCTAAACTACAGAGCTAGGCCCTCCTTCCCAAAAGTCACAGAAGTACCTCAGTCCATCCATGATGCAACGCTAACACCAACAGCTGCCACACAAAATAAACTAGAGAAACAAAAATAAATCACCAAAAATGACCCAAACCTAACAGGTATTGAGAGTCATATAAGAAATTAGGGGATCAGTCCTGAAAACAGATGAAACAGAGATGTACAAGAATCCTCACACCAAAGAGAAATTCCATATGGATGAGGTAGCAGAATTAAAGGAAAAGGTGAAAGATCGCCACAAGAGAATGGTAGAAATGGAAAATTGAATCAGCGAACGTGAAGATAACTAAGGTCGTTAAGGTTTATTGTGGCAACCTGGCTGGTAAACGCATGTGGGATTAACTGAAGAGCAGAGAGATAAATGGCTCAGGGAGCCTCGCCTTTCTAGTTCTGGGTCTCTTACTATCTTATGGGGGGACCAGGGTGCAGCTGCTTTGGCCGGTTCCCTGCTTCAGCTGACAAGGGTCACTTCCCTGAGGAGAAGTCACATGGACCTATCTTGCTGCAGCCCTGGGTGCTGGAGCAGCTGCATGGAGACCCCTGCCAGTGCTGAGATGCTTACATGCTCACTGATTCAGTTTTCCTCCTGCAGTCGACGTCATTGTGTGTGTGTGTGTGCATGTGCATGTGTGCATGTGAGATTGAGGAGGGCTTTTTAGATTACTATCAGATATATGGGCTAATGTTGGACTTCAGGGCATGGACCGCACATATGAGTTTCTGTAGGTTTGTTTCCCTAGTTTACCCAGACTGGCACAATAATAAAGCAGATTTCAGCAACTAAGAGAAGAGAAGAAACCAAAAAAGCAAAAGAAATTGAAGAAATCCTGAGGATGATAGAGGATACTATGAAGCATAACAATATTTAAATTATTGGAGCCCCTGAGTAAGAAGAAACAAATAACTCTACAGTTAAAATAGTAAGGGAATTTGGGGAAGAAAATTTCCCCAATGTCACAAAAGAGAAGACAATAACCATTCAGGAAGCATAGAGAACATCACTTGGATTAATACCCCCCAATCCCTTAAAAAAAAAAAAAGAAAGAAAACAAGGGCTGAACCCCGGTGGCGTAAGTGATTGAGTGCAAGACTGTGGCCCGCAGGCTTGGTGGTTCAAATCCAGCGGCAGCGCTCAGGAGCAGCGCTGGGTAGCTCCCACAACCACCAGAGGGCAGTGATGCCCCCCCAAAAAAACAAGACATATAGTAATCCAGTTATCCAATTTCAAAGAATATGAGAAAATCATGACAGCAGCTAGAGAGATTAAAAGCAAGCAGTCACTTATAAAGGTAAAAGATGTGAAGAAACTCAGACCTCTCTGCAGCAACCAGGTAAGAAAGAAGAAATTGGAGCAACATACTCTGAAAGTTGAAAAACAATTTGTAACACAATATTCCTTTAGCCAGTAAAACTTTCCATCAAATTTGAAGGGGAAATAAAAATTTTCTCAAATAAAGAAATATTTAGAGAATACATAAAAAACAAAATGAGCATTACAACCATTATTATCCAGTTCTTTGGGGGCAGAAAAACAACAACTGCAGCACACAAACACAAGATCGCCACAGGATGCAACAATGCTCAGAAACCCAAAAATGGAAAATAGCACCCAAAACATCACAGATCAAATGAACAGGGAAAAGAATAAATTCCTCGCACACGTACATCACCCTGTATATGAGGAAGAAAGAAAAATATCAAACACAAATAATTAGAGATGACAGAATCTGATCTGCAATTAGATTTCATTACACTGAATGTTAATGGGTTAAATATGTCCATAAAAAGACAAAAAAACAGCAGACTGGATTAGCATGATCCAGAGACCTCCTGCCTTCAAGAGACACATCCCAAACACACAGATGAGTATATGAGAGTCAAATGTTGACAGCAAATCTACCAAGCTAATGGCAACAAAAAAAATTTTTAAACAGGGGTGGCAATATTAATCTCCGACAAAATAGACTTCAAAGTACACAAGATAAGGAGAGATAGATAAGAATAGGCATTATGTAATGGTCAAGGGATCAATAGATCAAGAACATGTAATCATAATAAACTTTTATGCATTCATCAAAAGATCCTGGAAATTCATCAACCAAATCCTCCAAGAGAAGAAGAAATCACTAGATCAGCAATTATAGTAGGTGATTTTTTTTAAATCATTTTATTGGGACTCCTACAACTCTTATAAATATCCGTACATACATCTATTGTGTCAAGCACATTTGTACATTTGTTGCCATCATCATCATGTTCAAAACATTTGCTTTCTACTTGAACCCTTGGTATCAGCTCCTCACTTTTCCCCTTCCTACCCACTGCCCCCCCTCATGAACCCTCAATAATTTATAAATTATTATTATTATTTTGTCATGTCTTACACTGTCCAACATCACCCTTCACCCAGAGAGGAGGTTGTATGTAGATCCTTGTAATGATTCACCCTTTCTACCCCATCTTCCCTCCACCCTCACGGTATCACCAATCTCACCACTGGTCCTGAAGGGATCTATCCTAGATTCCCTGTGTTTCCAGTTCCTATCTGTATCAGTGTACATCCTTTGATCTAGCTGGATTTGCAAGGCAGAATTAGGATCATGATAGTGGGGAGAAGGAAGCTTTTAGGAACTAGAGAAAATTTGTATGTTTCATCATTGTTACACTAGACCCTGACTGCCCTGTCTCCTCCCCGCAACCCTTCTGTAAGGGGATGATGTCCAGTTGCCTAAAGATGGATTTGGGTCCGCAATCTGCACTCCCCTTCATTAACAATGATATGGGTTTTTGTTCTTTGAAGTCTGATAATCCCTTTGACACCTCATGATCAAACAGACTGATGTGCTTCTTTCATGTGGGTGCTGTTGCTTGTGAGCTCGATGGCCGCTTGTTTACTTTCAAGCCTTCAACATCCCAGGTTCTATATCTTTGGATAGCTGAGCGCCATCAGTTTTCTTCACCATATTTGCTCATGCACACATTTGTCTTCAGCGATCATGTCAGAAAGGTGAGCACCATGGAATGTGTCAATTTAATATACCAAATTATTCTTGCATTGTGGGAGTACTTGAGTGGAGGCTCAAAGTCCATCTTCCACCTTAATACTAGACCTATAAATATATGCACATAGATCTATTACTCCATCATCAAATAAATATATTTACATATGTACATGCCTGTATTTAGACCTCTATAAATTCCCTTTGCCTCCTAATTCTTTCTTCTATTTCCTTTTACTTTCCTCTTGCCCCACTATCATGCTCAGCCTTCATTTGAATTTCAGTAATTCCTCTTGGTTACATTGGCCTTGATCAATCCCTACCAGACCTGTTATACCCTCCTCACCACTGATTTCGGGTCATTGGTTGCCTCTTGTCCCTGGGTTTGTTAACATCGCTTCTTTTCCCCCACCTCCCCCTGTCTCATGTCCCCCCAAAACCATCAGTCCTGTTGTTTTCTCCCCTGGATTGTTTATCTAGTCTATCTTACCTAGATAGACCTAGGTAGGTGATATTAATACACCACTCACTAAGAAAGATAGCTCAACAAGTAAGAAACTCAATATAGGAATGGAAGAGCTAAACAAGACAATTGGTAAACTTGATCATATAGATATTTATAAAGGTCTCCAGCCATTGGTAGAAAAATACACATTCTTCTCCAATATACATGCAAGATATTCTAGACCGCATGCTGGGAAATAAAACAGCTTAAGAAAATTCAAACACATAGAGATCAATCAATCCATCTTCTCCAACCATTGTGCCATTAAGCTGGAAATCACCAATAGAAAGAATAGACAAGTAAAGATAATAACTTTAAGTTTCAACAATTCACTTCTCAAAAAGGAATGGGTATTAATCCAAATACAAGAGGAAATTAGGAAATTCCTAAAAGTGAGAATGACAGCACAACATACCAAAATCTATGATAGGCAGCAAAAGTGGTCATCAGAGGTCACTTTATTGCAATAAATGCACACATGAAAAAAGAGGAGAGAATCATGGTCACTTCCATACTCTACTACCTCCAACAATGAGAACAGAGGCAACAGCATAATCCCTCCAACAGCAAAAGAAAAGAAATTATAAAAATAAGAGCACAAGTAGACAAACTGGGAAACAGAGGAGAACAATGGTAAAAATTAAAAAAAAGAAGCTGGTTCTTTGAAAGAATTAGAAAAATCAACAAACCATGAGCAAACTAATCAAAAGAAGGAGCAGTCATCAATATCAAGAATTAGGGATGAAACAGGGGAAGTCACAATAGACTCTAATGAAAATAAATAATTAATAAGCAGTCCTACAAAAGAGTAACAAATTCAATAACTTGAGGACATGGACAAATACCCAGGAACAAACCTCTCCCTAAATTATCTTATGTAGGCATTAAGAATTTGAACAGACCCATAGCAAAAGAAAAGATAAATAAGTTCATCAAGAATCTCCCAACTAAAAAAAGCCCTAGTCCAGATTGCTTCACAAGAGAATTCTACCAAGTAGTCAGAGAAGAGCTGACACCACCAATTCTACACAAACTGATCCAGAAAATAGAAAGGGACAGCAAACTCATTCAATGAAGCCAACAATAACCTGATATCCAAAACAGGCAAAGACTCTACAAGGATAGAGAACTACAGACATTATATCTCTCATGAACATAGATGCAAAAATCCTCAACAAAATCCTGGCCAATAGAATCCAACCCCATATCAAAACAAATAATACAGCATGACCAAGTGGGATTCATACTAGGGATGCAGAGATCATTCAACATTTGAAAAACAATTAAGGTAATTCACAATATAAAAAAGAAAAAAGGCAAGAACTATATGATAATATAAATTGATGCAGACAAAGCATTTGATAAAATCCAATGTCATTCCAACTAACTCTATAGAAGATAGGATTTGAAGGGGAAATTCTCAATACAATAAAGGACACATATGAAAAACCAATAGCAAATGTTATATTCAATGGAGAAAGGCTGAAAACACTTCCACTGAAAAGGGGAACCTGTCAAGGATGTCCCTTATTCCCACTTTCATTCAAGATTGTGCTGGCAATCCTAACCAGTATCACAGTGTGGGTCACTGGGCAGGAGGGCACCTCATGACAGCTAGGATCTAATGGATGAGGGAGGGAGCTGTCAGCTGAGTGGTAGCCCCTTGGATATGAGGGGAGGTCCTCTGAGGGGAGGAGAAGGCCCTGTCAGAGGGATGAGGCTTACTGATGGGAGGGGCAGTGCAGAAGTGGAGAGAGGGAATGGTCAAGTTTGGAGGCAACCTGGGTCTATTAAGAGGAGGCAGGGAGGGCTGACCTCCAGGTGTGGGGAGGAGACACTGAAGATGTTCATGAGAACATCAGGTGGGGAGGGTCTTTAGTGGCATGCAGTGGGTGTGCAGAATTGACCTAAGGCACCTGGAGGGTCTGCTGAAAACCGAGGTTGGGTGCCATCGATCCCTGGAACACTGTCTCCTACAGCTCCGGCATCCTTGGCATGCTTCAGAAGCTGCTTCAGTGCGACCCCGTACTGCAATCCCATTGGGTGAAATGAACATTACCTCAGACACATTTGTAACCTGACAACTTAAGTCAGAAAATACATGGAATCTGAGAAAGCAGAAGACAGCTATAACAAGAGCGATGTTCTGTTAGTCTGTGGACAAACAAGATCTTGTTACATCAACGCCTTATATGTCACATTAAAACATGCATTAAGCTGGCAATTTTGTGATGGCCATTCTGTTATATTTTGCTTATGCTTATGTATATTGAGTGTGCAGTCACCCTCTTGAAGCTATATTTGTTCTTTGGTAAATGAAACGCAGGGATGTTGTGTCTACAAGAAAAGAAAACATAACAAGGGTTTGAGGAGAGGGGCGATATAGAAAGAGATGACGTCAAGAAGCCCAGAAAAGAAAAGCATATTTGGAGATTCATGATGGAAGCTACTATGCAATTATGTTTGACATGATTGAACTATGGAATGATATGACATATGTTAACTTCCAAGTTACAAAAAATTAAAAAACAAAAAGCTTAAGTCCAGCAATTGCTTTAGGGTTTATATTCAATCCTAGCTCCAACTTAAGCAGATTAGTTCTCACATCACAGCCCTGCTCCATACTCATCTTCATTAAATGATAACTGAAAATAAGGGTGCTCCAAAAAAGTGTGGTGAAGAAAGGAGATGGCACGCAGCTCTCACTCAGAATAGTGTCTAAGACCTTGGAGGCTTGTATTCAAACAAGCAGTCACCTGAGGGAGGAGTCAACTAATTCCACACAAAAGAAGCTCTAAAGATGACAATCTCAAAATTCGAATTTGGTGAAGAGAAAACTATCAGAGATAAAATTTGAACACCCAATTTGTAGAAGACTATGGAGAAGAGTGGGAGCCCAAAAATCCATCTGCAGAGTAACTAGTCCAGTGGTTCTCAACATTACTAATGCCACGACCCTTTAATTCAGTTTTTCATGTTGTGGTGACCTCCCCAACCATAAAATTACTTTCATTGCTACTTAATAACTATAATTTTACCACTATTATGAATAGTTATATAGATATCTGATATGCAGGATGTATTTTCATTGTTACAAACTGAACATAATTAAAGCATAGTAATTAATTACAAAAACAATGCTATAATTACATATTGTGAAATATTTATTTCTAATTGCAAATAGATGAAGTTTTGTCTTGAAACATGGTATAGTATAGGTAACAGTATACATGTTGGGTATTCATATGGGCATATCTGCACATGGGTGAAGACAGAAGACCCATGTCTTGATTCCTAAGACCATCAGAAATATCTGTTTTCTGATGATTTTAGGCAACCCCTGTGAAAGGGTCGTTCAATCCTCAAAGGGGTATTGGCCTACAGGTTGACAACCAATGATCTAATCAGACTAAGCTGCTGGCAGATCCACTCTAGCCTCAGGAACAAGTCTCAAACAGCCTTCCTGTCAGACAAAGACCATGGTAATCTTCACTATGCGGGATCAAAGTCAGTACCCAGCCATTTGACCTCCTTATGAACACAACCTGATTTTGTTCTGGGTGCAAGTATCTTAGCTCTTCTTTTTTTTTTGGGGGGGGGGGCATCACTGCCGCTGTGGTCATGGGAGCTACCCAGCCTTGCTCCTGGAGAGCTGCTGCTGGATTTGAACCGCCAAGTCAATGGGCTGCAGTTCTGCACTCAACCACTACGCCACAGGGGCTCAGCCCTCTCTTAGCTTTTCTATGACAGAAAATTCTTCCCTGGCTTTTTGAATGTTGATGGGGGTCTTCTCCCTATGATTCATTATTTGTATTTTTGCCTTTACATTAGTGTAGGATATAAAAGACTTTTTTTTTTTTTTAGGCATCACTGCCCTCAGGTGGTGGGAGTAGGAGGCCCAGCCTTTGCTCCTGGGAGCCGGAATTGAACATCCATCCCAGTGGGCCGCAGTCCCAAGCACAATCACTACGCCACCGGGGCTCAGCCCTATATAAAAGACTTTTCTCCAGCTTTTTCACCCCTAAGGATACACCAAACATTAGAGGCTGTTTGGACCACATGGTGGGAGGTCAGATGCTTAGAGATAGTCTCCCTAAAGGCTTTCAGGCATCAGCCTGGTCCATAGAAGGTGAAGTTCACACCCAACTGACCATTGTTTCCATAAGAGCCAGAGAACAGGTCACACCTGCTCAGTGACATCCGAAGTTAGCCTGCCATCCTAAAACTAGAACCCACCATCTTGTCACATGTGTACCCCCTAACCCCTTCCCTTGCTATTGTGTATTCCCCCTATTCATCCCCCTTAATTACTGTATTCCCTGTGACATACATATTTACCTGTAATCAGAGGTTTTGCACTACCGCTCCCCCCCCGCCCCCCAAAGATATATAAGCCTTGGTTAGAAATAAAGAGCTCTCTCTCCCAGTCCTCTCTCCCCCGCAGTGCTCTCTTCTCCAGTTCCCTCTCCCCTGGTCCCCTGTCCCCTGTAGCTCTGTCCTCCTTCCCAATCCTCTCTCTCCTGCCCTCTTACATCTCCACGGGGAGCACTAAGCAGCGCTGAGGCAAGCACGTTACCATGAAATGTGTCTGACTCCATTATTTCAATCTCTCTTTTGTTTCTCTTATTCTCTATGACTGTACTATAACATCTACTTATTATCACTCTACAACTGTGCCTGCCAGACCCGTGGGTGGTTTGTTAGGGGCTGGCTCGCCTGACAATGCTAGTATGATCTTATCCTTACCACACTACTGTAATTTGTTTTACATTGTTTTCTGTTGGGTTCCCACCTATAAAGCACAGGGGAAGTGGATGTATATGTATATGATAATAACTGATACAAGATGTTATAGGGAATGCAATGGTGGGGGATGGGCAACAGGGTGGGAAAGGGGAGTTTGGGAGTAAGTAATGAAGGGGCACTAGAACTGATCATGGTTGCACACCTGCTCTAAGATAGGAATAGTGACTGTACAATTGTAAAGTTTCCCTTGATATGATTGAAGGATTGAATTATTCAATTGTGTGATATGTAAATTATGTGCCCATATAATTACTGGGGGTCGGGGGGGAAGTTCATGGAAAATGAAATTAAAAGATTTTTCCATGAACTTTTGAAGCCCCTTCCTAAACATATACACATGTTTTTATTGCTCCACATGCACAGACTTGTCAACTTAAATTGTATTTTCATCTTTCACAGAAAGATTTTGTTAATTAAATGTGCCAGTCAGTTTATTATGCAGTCAATCATTTAATTTTTTTAAAAAACTCACTCAAACCCATCAATAGACAGACTTCAAACTTATAACAGGGCACACATTTTGCTTCAAATGAAAGCAGTAACAACAACAAATTTATTATTTTTAAAGGTCATTAGCATGACATTATTTGATGGATATTTCTTGTACTTTATAAAGCTTAGGAAAGGGGGCAGAGCCTGAATTTGGTATTACTGAATTTTCCATACTTCAGTTTCTTCGTTTATAAAATGCAGATAATCATTCAAATGTCAGAAAACAAAATGAAGAAAGAGCCTCACCTGTGCTTGGCATTTAGATATTCATCAAAACATTAACCTTTAATTTAAGTAAAGATTATATTTGTTTACAAGTGCATACCCCTGATTTTCAATTCTCTACACTACGGTTCACAAGCTCCGGTGTATACCTTGAAGGCTGTGAAAACAAAGATCGCTGGGTCCCGCTCTCAGAGTTTCTAGTGTGATAGACCTGGTTCCGGGAATTCACGTTCTGAACAAGGCTATGGACCACACTTCGTCACCTGCTGCTATAGAGGGGAGGAACATGTAAGAAACTATACATTTGTATGGAAGTGCAATATGATGTCTGGCACAACACCGGTGACTTAACTTTGTGTACAGTGTGACTTTTAGGAATAGATCTCTCTTCCTAAGTCTCTTTAGTTACAGGTTTGGGATGTAGGTTTCCTGAGCACTTGAAAGAAAAGAAGTCCAGGCAGTACTGAGGAATACTTCTTTCCATTACGCAACTTAAAATTTTTTTAATTAAAAAAGGATAAGTCAAAAATGACTACATAATTTATAAAATTCTGTAAGATCGAATGCTGTTGTCTGGTCCCTTGCAGTAGATTCTGACTCACCGCGACCCTGTGCACAACAAACAGGCAGAAGGAAATGCCACCTGGTCCCAAGCCATCCTCAGAGCTATGTTTTTCACTTGAGCCCCTTGCAGCAGCCACTGTGCCACCTTATCGCCTTTCTCTCTCCTCTGAGTCTAGAAGTTCCCAAGCTCAGTGTCCTCTTCCAGGGACTCGTCCCTCCTAATCAGAAGCAAAGGTGCCTGAGGTGAACTTGTGCTGGTCTCACCTCAAAGAAACATCCTGGCTGTCTTTCTCCAAGACAGGCTTTGTGTTCTTCCAGCAGTTCACGGCATTTTTAATATTCTTTACCAATATTATGATGGTAAAGCATCGATTTTTCTCACGCCCAGTTTGGTGCTTATTGTCTAGCAGTGTATCAGATAAAGCTCCACTTCGACTCATGAGAATTTCAATGGCGAATCACTCAGAAGTGGACTGCCTACTTCTTCTTCCTAGTGTGTCTTAGTTTGGAAGTTTCACTGAAAGCTCTAAGTGATCCTGCTGTCATCACTCTCGGCATCACAGGAGCACCCAAGCCACCACAGTCCCACAAACCGACAGAAGAGTAGTATAAACAACATGATTGTTCCTAGGACTGTATATGCATACTGACTATATATATGCAAAACTCCAAAAAAAGGAAGAAAATGATCATTGTCAAAATCAGGCTAAAAGTTACTTTTCTACGGAGTAAGGGTAGAGAGACAGATTGGCTTGCCTGATCTCATAGTGAAAGCAGATCCTCTGGGCTTCTTGCTTGGGTGGCTGAACTGCAGTGAGAGAAACGATGTGCGAACCCTGGACTCTGCCTTTCTCATTTCCCATTCTCTTTTCATACCACTGCTGTTCTGATTCCAATCCCTAGCAACCCGTAATACAGAGTAGCCCATTAAAGCTGTAATCTTTATGGCCTGCCATATTTCTCTTCCACTGACTCACCCAAATAGTCAATCTTTTAGTAGCAGCCAAGTTCATGATCACTGTGACGCCTTCTCTTTCTGTGAAAATTCTACTTTTCTTCTAGAATAACCAGGGCCAATAACAAGAAGGTTCTGTCTCAGAGAACTCAAAGAGAAGAGTATACACTTACCCATTCCTACCCCACCCACCACCTTCCTCATACCACTTTCTACTACTGGGGATTTTGTTGTTTCCCTTGTGTATGTGTTTATTGTATCTCTGAAGTAAAGATAACTAGATGAAACCTAAGGGAGTGGCAAGGAAGGACCCAGAAGAAAGTGTGACAGGTTGAGAAGGAAGAGAAAGCAAAGAGACTAACAAACAACAGAATACTTTAGCAAAAGATCCTTAGGTAGAAAATAAGAAAAAATATATATTGTAACCACATTAGACTTTGTTAGGTGTCCCTGGTGGCATGAATGTTTAAGCAATTGGCTGCTGATCAAAACATTGGCAGTTGGATCTCACTCAAAGGCACCTTGGAAGAAGGTCTAGGGATTTGCTTCCAAACATCACAGCCATGAAAACCATGTGGAGTGCAGCTCTACTCTGCAGATATGGTATCCATGCATCCGAAGCTATGACAAGCATGGAGAGAGCCCTGGTGCCGCCGCCACTGTGGGGCCCTTGCTTGCTATCCATAGGCTGATTCTCTCCATCCACGAGTTTCTGATGGGAGATTGTGTCAGTCTACATGCTTACAGATTGACAGTCTTGGAAATACTATGACTCCGTTGAGGCTCAAGTCTCTCACTCTCTAATGGCTTTTGGTAGGATTATTTGTGGGAGCCTCTGAGTTCTAGGGTTTCCAAGACTGAGACAAAGCTTCTCCAATTAGAGCTCTGGGTCCCTCCACAGAATTTTTCGTTCAAAGAGTGCAAGGGTCAAGGAGAGACAGCAAATTGAAGAAACATCTCTGCTAAGATTTTCCTTACAAAATAAGTGTTAGTCTGGGTAAACTAGAGAAACAAATTCATAGACCCGCATATGGATATAAGGAAAAGGTTTATATACAAGAGGAATGAGACATTGAGAAAGCATCCCAGGCCAGTCCAGTTCAAAGTCATAAGTCCGATATTAGTTCATATTCCTGGTATCAGTCTATAATGTTTCCTTCTGACTCATGAAGTCACAGGTCAGTGGGTGCAGAGTCCCAGCACTGGCAGGGGTCTCCAGATGGCTCCTCATTTCCAGGGCTCAGGGTCCATCAACAGCATCCAGTGGTGGTAAAAGCAACTCAGTGCTGGCAGGGGTCTCTACATGGCTTCTCCAGCTTCCGAGGTCTCCAGCTTCAGGGTAAGATTGTGTGGCTTCTCCTCCAGCTCCTCCAGCTCCTGGGATGCTGCCATTTTGCCTTATCTGTAGTTCATTGTCTCTGAGACTAACTCCCAACAACTGGGGAGATAGATTCTCATCTCTATGAGGGAAATATCATGAGAATTCTCAGAAGACTCAGGAGAAAGCCATGCCCAAATGGAGGCCTCATTGGCTACTCAATGGCTATCTCCAGATTAATAGGCCAGACTCCACCCCTACATCTCAATCATGAAATTGACATATCCAATACATGACCAACACAATATAGTTAATACATTTAGGTGAGAATTGCAACTATTTCTCCTGTAGTCCTACTTGTTCTTAGCTTCTATTTCTTCACTTCAAGTTTATACATTCATGTTGTGGTATTGGTATGTGCCATTACATCAGTTTTGACTCATAGTTACAACAGAATGAAATACTGCCCAACATCACAACCATTTCAATTTGAGGCCATTGTTGCAGTCACCAGGATTTTTCTTTTTCTCAATTATCCTCTACTTTACCATGCCTGTTGCCTTTTTCCAGGAACTGAATGCACATGTCTACAGTACATGAGACAACACGTTCATTCTTGCTTCTAAAAAGCATTCTGGCTGCACTTTTTTCAAGACAGATTGTTCATTCTTCTGGCAGTTCACGGTATGTTAACTATTTTTCACTGACACCATAAATAAAAGGTATCAATCATTCTCTTTTCTCTATTAAATGTAAAGCTTTCATATGTGACCATAAGGTGATTGAAAATATCATGACTTTTGTCTGACAGACTATAGTCTACAAAATGACATCTTTGTTTTTTAGAAGATTAAAGAGGTGTTTTGTAGCAAAAATAACCATTGTGATGCATCATTTGATTTTTTGATGCTGCTTCCATGTGTGTTGATTGTAGATTCAAGTAAAAGAAAATACTCTGCAACTTTAATACAATTTTTCAGTGTGACTTACACCCCAATGTAAAGAAAACAAAAATCCTTACAACTGGACTAATAAGCAACATTTCTATAAAGGGGGGAAAACATTAAGTCATGTAAACATGCATGCAAAGAATAAAAGAAAGAGATGGAGAAAGAAGGAAGACAGAAAAAGGAGAGAGAGCAGATAGGTCTTACCTGTTTAACTTTCCTCTACCCATGTTCAAGGATCTGCTACAGGAAGAAAGATTTCCAGATTTCCCATAAACACATTGTAAAGAAAGGAAACATATTTACCTATGTGTCTATTGGGTCCCCTCCCTAGGGGTGGAATTGTGGGTCAACTCGTCTGCTCATAATTTTTTGGCCTTATTCATGTTTCGTTCATAGGTTCTTTTCTCTTATATATGGTGAACGATACAGGATTCCCTGAAGATGTCAGACTCTTTCTTCTTCTAGGTGTTGTTATTGCTGTTGTTATTATGTGTTGTGGAATTTATTTCTACTCAAAATGTTTGTTTAAGGCTGGGTAGAACTACCCTGTAGATTTTCCAAAACTATGGTCATTTTTTTTCGAGGAGGTATGTTTATCTTTATTTTTTATTTTTTTGTTTTTGTTTTGGGGCCATCACTGCCTTCTGGTGGGGGTGGGAGGCTCACCCTTGCTCCTGGAGAGCTGCTCCTGGATTTGAACCGCCAACCCAGTGGGCCACAGTCCCGCACTCAATCACTACGCTACCAGGGCTTAGCTCCTTTCTTTCTTTTTAAAAATGATTTTATTGGGGGCTCTTAAAGCTCATCACAATCCATCCACCCATCCATTGTTTCAAGCACATTTGCCACCATTATCATTTTCAAAACATTTTCTTTCAACTTGAGCCTTTGATATCAGCTTCTCCCTTTTCCCCCTCGACCCCCCAACCTTCCTCCCTCATGAATCCTTGATAATTTATACATAATTACTATTTTGTCAAGTCTTGCACTAACTGTTGTCTCCCTTCACCCACCTTCTCTGGTCAATCCCCCTGGAACAGGGTTAGAGTAAGATCATTGTGAACAGTTTTCCCTTTCTCCCCTCACCTTCCCCTTAGCCTCCTGGTATTGGTCCTGAGGAGTTTATCTGTCTTGTAATCCCTGTGTCTCCAGCTTTTATCTGTGTCCATGTATATGCTCTGGTCTAGCCAGATTTGTAAGCTATAATTGGGACCATGATAGTGGGGGTGGGGGGCAGGGGCAAAGGGGGAGAAAGCATTAAAGAACTAGAGGAATGCTGTGTCTCATCAGTGCTGTACTGCACCCTGACTGACTCGTCTCATCCCTGCAACCCTTCTGTAAGGGGATGGGCTTCGGGGCTCCACTCTGCACTCTCCCTCATTCACAATGATTTGATTTTTTTTGTTCTGGAACTTTGATGACTTACACCTGATCCTATCAACACCTCATGATCACAAAGGCTGGTATGCTTCTTCCATGCAGGATTTGTTGCTTCTCAGCTAGATAGCCACTTGTTAATTTTCAAGATGTTAAGACACCAGATGCTACACCATTTTTTAAATCATTTCATTGGGGCCTCATACAACTCTTATCACAATCCATACATATGTCCATTGTATGTCAAGTACATTTGTACATATATTGTCCTCATCGTTCTCAAAATATTTGCTTTCTATTTAAGCCCTTGGCATCAGCTCCTCATTTTTTCCTTTCCTCCCCATCCCCCGCATGAACCATTCATAATTTATCAATTATTATTACTTTTTCATATCTTACACTGTCTGATGACTCTCTTCACCCACTTCTTCATTGTCCATACCCCAGAAAAGAGATTATATGTAGATCCTTATAAAGGGTTCTTTAAGGGGAAGTCTGTTACCTACAGATGGGCTTTGGGTCCCCAATCTGTACTCCTCCTCATTTACAATAATATAATATTTTGTCCATTGATGCCTGATACCTGATACCTGATCCATTCAACACCTCGTGGTCATTCAAGCTCAAGTACTTCTTCCATGTGGGCTTTGTTGCTTCGAAGAAAAATGGCTGCTTGCTTACCTTCAAGCCTTTAAGACCCCACATGCTATATCTTTTTATTCCTGGGTACCATCAGCTTTCTTCACCACATTTGGTTATGCATACATTTGTTTTCAGTGATCCTAACACAGAGGTAGACACAAAACAATATGATTTGATGTTTTCTGATCCCTGATACCTGACCCCTTTGACACCTCATGGTCACACAGGTTGGTGTGCTTCTACCATATGGGTTTTGTTGCTTCTGAGCTAAATGGCCACTTGTTCACCTTCAAACTTTTAAGACCCCAGTTGCTATATCTTTTAATATCTGGGCACCATCCATTTTCTTCACCACATTTGCTTATGCATATATTTATCAGCGATTATGTTGGGAAGGTGAACATCATGAAGTGCAAGGCTAATAGAAAAAAGTGTTCCTGTACAGAGAGAGTACTTGAGTAGAGGCCCACTGTCCATTGCTCCCTTAATACTAAACCTATAAGTATATATACATACATCTATATCATGATCATCATGTATAAATATATTTACATATGTACCTGCTTGCATTTAGACATCTATAAATGTCCTCTGTCTCCTAGTTCTCCCCTCTATTTCCTTTTACTTGTCTCTTGTCCCACTATCATGTTCAGCCTTCACTTGAGTTTCAGTAATTCCTCTAAGTTATATTGCCCTTGATCAAGCCCTACCAGGTCTCCTACACCCTCCTTGCCATTGGTTTTAGATCACTCATTCCTTTGTCCCTGGATTTGTTATCACACACTTCCTTTCCCCCTCCTCCCCCTCGCCCATTTCCCCCAAAATCATCAGTCCTGTTGTTTTCTCCTCTGGAGTGTTTATCCCACCTATCTTATTCAGATAGACATGTAGAGACAACAATGTGTACAAAAACAAGACAGAGTAAAGCAAGCCAACAAAAGAAAACAAAGCAGCAAAAAAAAAAAAAACAGCAAAAAAAAATCTTAAATAGTTCAAGGTCTTTTTTGTTGACATTTTGGGATGTTTTCCAATCTGGTCTGATGGGGTGCCATGGCCTGGTCCTGCATTCCCTGAGGACTTCTTTGCTCTGCTCCCTCTGTTGTTCTGTTGCATGCCCTTAGTGTTTCACCTCAGTGGGGTCGGGTCAGATAGGACACAACTCCTGCACTGTGTCTCCAGTGTTGTCCCCCATAGTGGTCCTCCCTGTGCATTGGCTGCTCTGAGCAGGAATATGCTCTTCAGGACTTGGTGGGCCACGATGTGCTCCACTCTCTTTCCCTCCCCTTCATTTGATTCACTATGCTCTGATCAGACATGTCCCTCTCTTGGAGCTCTGGTTCAGTGCTGCCCTCTGAAGTGAATTCTGCTGGAGGACTGGGGGAGAGGGGGAAGTGCTGCAAGAACATGATCTTTGTCAAACAGACTACCACATTCTCTTTTTCTTATTACCACTTCATATATTCAACGTCCTTCTCTTTCAATTAGCAATTCAGTGCTTAAGCAGTGCACCACCAGGGTTACCTGTACAAGCATTAGCCTCTCAAAAGACAAACTCATTGCTATTGAGTGAATTTGACTAATAGCGACCCCTGTTTAGGGTTTCTGAAATTGGAAATCATTGTCTCAACTTTCTCCCACGGAAATGTTGGTGGAGTTGAATCTTGTGTTTAACTGCTCAATGTTTGTCCCATACTCCTGCCGATGCTCCTTTTTAGGCATTAGTGCATGCTATTGCTATTGCTTCAACTTTTGCACTTTTCCCCACCTCCTTCCTTTAACTAATTTCCTGTGCATGCTTCCTCTCTCAGGGAAAATACTACTCCCTTCAAGAAGCCTGTTATGGATGTCCAATTCTAGTTTAAGTGTCTCTCTTATGGCTTCCCTTACCTAGCACTGTAGTAAACCTAGAAAGGTTGAAGCCCACACAGTGCAGTTCTAGAGTCTTGGAACTTTCCTTGTGTTCTTCATATGGCATGGCAGCAGCAGGATAATACCTTGCAGGGAAAAACTCATAAAGACATAACAATGGGCATCTCAGCAGATACTGACTGTCAGCCATATATTAGGAAGGCCCCCCTCATGAGGTAATAGGAAGTGACTCTTGAACCTCTGCATGTTCTGGAGGAAAAGTAGCTCTAATAATGACTAAGATTTTATTTCCTGTCAATATAATGGTGATTTTAGTCAAATGAATTTTAATACTTATACTCCTGGATTTGTATACTTATATTCATTCCCACTCTAATAACTTAACTGCTTTAGAAGGAATCATAGCCTGGATATTAATCTGTGTTTGCAGTATTTTAATTCAGGCCCTACACTCTTGCCCAATGAACAATTGACATTTGAGGGACGTGGATTTTTTTACATAGAGAAATAGAGATATTGTAGTGCCCACAATAGTGTTTTGTTCCATCTATATAAACCATATTTTATATATGTATATATATATCATATTTGTATAGAATGTCTTGCCCCATTTCCAACAGTGCTGACAGGTTCATTAAAGTTATTTTTGAGTTTTAGCTATCTCACCAAGCATTTCCTCTTTTTTATACTTAAGCCAATGCAGCAGGTCCCACAACATCCATATACTAATTCAGATAGCTACATATAAGTGCTATACAAATATGTTCAAAACCCAAACCCTCAGATGTGATATTCTAAGTTCAAATTATATTCCACTTTTATAGCTCACCACCTACTTGCTATGTGGAGAGAGAGAGAGATCCTACAATTTAGCTATACCCATTTGTTTCTCTTATCTGAATATACCATATGCATTGAAATCTTCATGTCTAGCCACACTCTTACCCTTCTACATGGAATGTCTCTGCCTTTACTTGATAACACCAATTAAAAACTCAATATCCACTTGAGACACTACTACTTTCTTTCACTCAGAAAAATCTAAGACCTCACACCAGTATCAGTTCAGAGCACTTAGTGAATACTCTGTTATAAAGTACATTCCTCTTACAGCAACTCACCTACTCTTCAGTCACTCATCCATAACTTCTCATAGGAGGTAGGACATGCCTTGTGTTTCTTTATATTCCTGCTGCACAGTATCAGCTCATGGTACATACTGGATAAATTGTTCCTGTACACATGGATGGCTAGATAAAACAAGTTAGTGACGAGGAAGCAAACATGACTATATTTCCACATACAGAAATGCTATTCATTTGGGCTTTCAAGTCTATCTTAATATATAACCCATGCTAGTCTGGGTTGACTAGAGAAACAAATCCATAGACAAACATATGTGAATAAGAAAGAGGTTTATATACAAGAGGAAAGGAACAATGAGAAAACATCCCAGCCCAGCCCAAATCAAGTCCACAAATCTGATATTAGCCCGTATGTCCAACAACAATCCACAAAGTCCTCTTCAGACTCACAAAACACATGCAATGATGCCAAACGCAGGAATATCCCTGGTCAGTGGGTAAAACATTCTCGAATCCAGTGGTGGTAGAAGCATCTCAGCACTGGCTGGGGTCTCCTTGTGGCACTTTCAGTCTTCAGGACTCAGGGTCTATCAGCATGCTAATGTGCCTTCTCAGTTGCAATGTCTCCCAAGGAGTCAGCCTTGTGTCTTGCCAGGAGAGCATCTCGAAGGGACTGAGTCATGAGTTTCATCTCCAAGGGAGAAATCAGCCAGATTTTCCAGAATTCTCAGGAGAAAGCCACGCCTACACAGAGGTCTGGAGAGGGCTATCTCCAGATTGACAGCCTAGACTCCATCCCTACACTCTCAATCCTCAAATTGACACCAGATTAGTGACTGTCACAAAACCATACACATTTTTAAAGTTTACATGTTCTACCTAATCACTCCATTCCTAAACTTTATCCTAAGGAAAACAAATTTCACATTTATATAAGTATAGAATAGATGTATTACATTGCATAGGTTACTCTGAAGTACAGAGGGGAAAAATAAATTATAATGTATGTCTTAAATTTGTTTCTATTCACATAATACAACTCTTCAGAATTATTGTTTGCCTGGGAAATACAGCTATCTTTTATTCTGCACACTTTATTTTGCCACATGTAACCAAAAAATGATATTGGTCACAATGTCTTTCTTAAAATATGTGTGTTAGCCTGGGTAGACTAGAGGAACAAATTCAAGGACACACATATCGATATAAGGAAAGGGTTTATATACAAAAGGAATGGGACATGGAGAAAGCATCCCAGCCCAGTCCAGTCCAAAGTCACAAGTCTGATATTAACCCATATGCCTGAAATCAGTCTATAAAGTCTTCTTCCAACTCATGAAGTCACAGGTCAGTGGGTGCAGAATCCCAGTGCTGGCAGGGCACCTCGCCTCAAGGACACAGGGTCCATCAATAGCAGAAGTAACTCATCTCTGGCAGAGGTCTCCATCTGGCCGCCCCAGCTTCAGAGGTCTGTCTCCATCAGGGCAAAGCTGTGTGGTCTCTCCGCCGGCTCCTCCAGCTTCTCGAACCCTGCCAGCTTGTCTTGTCCATGATTAATCGTCTCTGAAACTAACTCCCAACAACTGGGGGAGATAGCTTCATCTTCACGAGGGAAATACCGCGAGACTTCCCAGGAGTCTCAGGTGAAAGCCATGCCCACATAGAGGCCTCATTGGCTACTCAATGGCTATCTCCAGATTAACAGGCTAGACTCCACCCCTACATTTCAATCATAAAATTAACATAAGCACATGACTGCCACAATATGAAATATATAACTTTCCAAATGTATACACCATCTATTAACAGTAATGATAGTGTGAAAAAAGTTGTGGGTTTTGCTCACTAGAACACAAATGTTTGATGAGAAATATGTGTGTGTGTGTATATATACACACATATATATATTAAAAAATTTCAGACCACTGGAAAACATAAAACACCAGGCAACCAATTGAGAAATACTTACTCATTTAAAAGTGCTACTATGATATCGCTACTGTCATTATTGGTCCTGAGGGGTTTTTGTGTCCTGGATTCCCTGTGTTTCCAGGTCTTGCCTGTACCTCTGGTATGGCCAGATTTGTAGGGTGGAATGGGATCATGATGTTGGGTGGGGGGAGCTGTAAAGAACTAGAGGGGAGACAGAAGAAGATGACATCTAGTTTGCTTCATCCACATGGAGTTCCTGCTGCCAGACCAGAAAATTGGGAGGTAAGATGAAGGAAAGTAGGAGGCAGAGTCCTGAAATTAGAATCAGGGTACTAGCATCTGTCCTGCATCCCTCTTTATAACACTTCCATTCACAAAGCAAACCAAGAACCCACTGAATCACTCTAGGTCCGGCATGCTGGGCTCGTGGGCTCCAGGAGAGCAGCTCCCTGCTCCCTAGTTTGGCAGCGAGTAGGGATTTCCCCAGGGACTCACTACAGGGTATGTAATCCCAGGCATGGGAAGGCTCTGAAAGCTAGTCACAGGACCCCAGCCCAGCGCTCCCTACACTATTAGCTGCTTTGAGTTCACCACCTGGGAATTGGGGTTGGTGCCTAGCCATAGACTTGGAGCAATTGAAAAAGATATAAGGAAATTTCCCTGAGTTGGGTTTCTGTGTGGCAGAAAATAAGTGAAAAGTCATAGTCCAGAAGGCAAATTTCATTCCAGTTGGCTGGAACCACCACTCTGATAGGCTGAATCTTCTCCCCTGGGGATCAGCGTGGCAGCCCCCAAATCAGGGCACTCCATAAGTCCAATATAAAAAGAAGAGGGAAAAAAATATCTTCCTGGTAAAAACTGCAAATCCCAGGCTCATTGTTTAACTCCAAGGCTACAGATAGAATGAGTCCTTTAACATCCATTAGCACAATAAGGGACAGATGTGTAGGAAGGCCAGGAGTTAGCTGCAGAGCCTAGAGGCTACCAAAATAAGAAGCATCACCTGGAGCAAAGAATAACTTAAGCTAGGTCCCACTGACCATTGGAAAAAACAAAAAACAAAAACCCTTTGAGCTACTAGGGTCTCAGGGGTCCTGGCTCAAGCTAGAACAAGTCCAGCTCTCCTCTCAGTGATCCAACTCACCTGGGGAGGTGCTGCCTTTCCTGGCCATACACAGGCAGAAGGAACACTCCCCACACCTGCTGCAGCGCTGCATACAGCACAAGGTAGCTATACCAATGAACACGAGCACTCAACACCACTGTAGGAACCGCTGCCTGGCCTCTGCTGTGATCATGCCCTTGAGGGTAGTTCTGCTCAGCATCTGTGGGACCCTACACCAAGCGGGCACATCACCCTGCTACCTTGAGGCAGGATTGGAACTCCTCCAGCCCCACAGTCAAGCAATCAAGCCTCACCCTTCTATCTTTCCCACCACAGTAGGTCTCAATGAGTCCGGATTTGTTTTATTTTGATTCTCGTTTTCCTTCTTTCTTCTTCTTTTTCTCTCTTTTTCCTCTTCTCTCCCTCTATTTCCTTTCACACACCACTTCGAGATTCTGGCACATTACTCTCTGCCTAGAGGAACTCAACCCAAATAGCAGGGGAACCACAGTCTCCCCTCTGTGTAAGCATTTACACCACACAAGACAGCTGTGACAACCCTCTATGGCGCTTTGTACTGCTGTGAAGACTTCAGTCTGGTCTGAATTAGGATAATTCCACTCAGCACTGGTGGGACCCTGCACTAAAAGGGAACACCAACCCACCACCTTGGGACAAGGTTTTAAACCACTCTGGGCCCATGTGCTGGCAATCAGGAATCAGCTAATTCATTGTACTTTATTTTTATCTTCTCTCTTTCCCCTCACAGTCAATCTTAGCAAGCACAGTTGTGATTTTCCTCTTCCTTATCTTTCTTTTTTCCTTTCATTCTTCTCTCTCTTTTGGTCTCATCTTTGTTTCTTCTTTTCTGTTTCTCTCTTTCCTTCTTCATGCCATTGCTGGTTTAAAGTCCCATACCCTCTGCTTAGTGCAACTTTACCTGCCCAGTGGGAAAAACTCCAAGTGTCTCCTGTGACAGCTGCACATGGCACAAGGCAGTGCTGTGGCATAGCATGGGGTTCAGCTATCTATTTATCTATTTTTTCTTCTCTTTTTTCCTTTTCTTCTCTTTCACTTTGTCTCCTTTCCCTGCTTCTACCTCTTCTCTATTTCCCACCACAATCTCAGCAGATTTAGTGTTCCTCTTTTGGTGTTTTCTCTTTTGACTATTTTTACTTATGTTTTGTCTTTGCATTTTTATATGTGTGCACTAGTTTCTCTTTAATTTTTGCTCTTGCCTTTATTTTCTCCTTTCTCTCCTTTTCTCCTCCTCTCCCTATCTTTCCATTGAAAAGCCACTACCAACATCCAGGTCATAGCCCTCTGCCTAGGGCAACTCTGACAGCACAGTGGGGGAGCTCCTCCCACACTCGTTAGCTTTACATGCAGCTAGGGAAATCATGCCCACCCTCCACCATACACAAAGCAGCTGGAGAATCTCCCCTTCAAATGGCTGGAGGAATTCCAGCCTACAGCTCAAGGCCCTACAAGCGACTGAGAGAACACCTGCCCACTGTCAGCAATGCTCCACGCTGCTGCAGGAACATCCACCAAACCTTCAAGGTGATTTCTCCAATTATGGTAATTCCTCCTGCCATCTACAGTACTCTACATCAAGGATGGCCCACCCATACACAATTTGAGGCGCTCCAGTTGCAGAGGGAGATACCACATGCTATATAAGGCACTCCAAGGACCTTGAGACACCACTATGGCTTCCTGAGAGATCAGCCAATGAAACACCACCCTCGTGTGCCCACAAGCACCCGACCAGTGTCCCATGGGAGAACTATCTGACTCACATTTCAAATAATGGAATACTGGTTGACTAGGGTGCGAGTGAAACCACAGGGAGATTTAGCAATAGCCTGGTCCCCCAGGGCCGCTAGCTACAGTTCATTCATAGAAGCACTCAATTGAGTCCCCCAAGAGAGTCCCTAAGTGGATGCAGAGCTCCCCTAAAACCACACGTAAGCAGAACCAGCCCCCACAGCCTCAACAAAAAAGCAGGAGAAACAAAAGACAATGCTGGAAGAAGCCATGAACTCAATGATGCATAGAAGAAACAGATATTAACCTGCCACAGAAAGAAACTTTGAAAATGCTGCTTTGAGTAATACACACAGAAAAAGAATGAAATGGTAGGTGAGATAAAGGCAACATTCCCACAGGAAATACAAGACTTAAGAGATGAAATAACAAAATCCCATAGCAAATTAACAGTCTTTGCTAACAGACTTGAGAAGGCAGAGACCTGCACCAGTGACCTAGAGGATAGCCAAGCAGACCTCAACAGACGGGGAAAGCAGTCAAATAAGACAATCAGAGAAGCTGAAGAAAGCCTGAGAGCCGTGTCTGATGTTATCAAGAGGGTAATATAAGAATAATTGGACTACCAGCACAAGACACATCAATAAAGTCAACGGTGAATATAGTGAGGGAATTCTTAGAGGAAAACTTCGCCAGTTTAAAAAATGAAAATCAGGCAACCATTCAGGGGGCTGAAAATACATCAGCCAGACTGAAGCCCAAGAGGAAGTCACCAATACAAATAGTAGTTAAAGTATCCAACTATGAGGAAAAGGAGATCATAAGAGCAGATAGGGAAGAACAAATAGTCACATGTAAATGTACCCAAATAATAATACGTTCAGCCCTATCAGTGGACACAATGAAGAAGAGGAGGGAATGGCTAGACATATTCCAAAAATTGAAGAAAAAAATGCCAACCCAAGAATATGATACCTTGTCAAATTATCTATTAAGATAGAAGGAAAAGTAAAAGTCTTCCCAGAAAAGGAAAAACTCACAGAGTATGTAAAAAAAATCCCTATAAAAGATCCTTGCCAATTCAGTATGCGGATATCAACACTCACCAAATGCAAACAAAAGACCATCACACTGAACAACTCCACCCAGAGGTAACCAATTAAACACATTCACCAAGATAGCATTAGCTCAATAGTGGAAAGAAAACAAGAATTAACTACACACACACAACACACAAATTGATAAGGTAGGAAAACACCCAACACAAAAGGTACAAAATGACATTAAGAGTTCACAGATGGATGTGTTAACACTGAATATCAATGAACTGAACTCAGGCATTAAAAGGCAGACGCTAACAGACTCATTCAGAAAGCATAACCCATTGATGTGCTTTCTACAGGAGACACAGCTCAAGTGTGCAAACACAAACAGGTTGAGAATTAAAGGCTGGAGAAAAATATACTAAGCAAACAGCAATGCAAAAAAAGCAGAGGTAGTGATCTTAAATCTTTGACAAAATTGACCTCAAGGTCCAAGCCATAACAAGAGACAAGAAGAGGCACTATATCATGCTCAAGGGAACAGGTGAGCAAGAACCAGTGAACATAATAAATATATACATGCTCAATAAAGACTTGCAAAATTCATAAACCAGATATTCAAAAAGATGAAAAAAGAAATCAACAGCTCAAAAATTATAGTAGGTGACTATTACATCACTCTCTGAAAAAGAAAGATCACAGGAAAAGAAACTCAACAAAGAGGCTACAGAGAAAAACAGGACAATTGGATGACTTGAGCTGATAAATATTTTCAGAGCTTTTCACCCAAATGCAAAAAAATGACATTCTTTTCAAGCCCTCATGACACATACTCAAAGATAAACCACATGCTGGAATACAAGTCAAACCTGAGTAAATTCAAACACATAGAGATTATACAGATCTCTCTCTCTCTCTCTCTCTCTCTCTCTCTCTCTCTCTCTCTCTCTCATCACTCTGCCATATGGCTGAAGACCAACAGAAGGACAGTGAAGGAAACAAGACAAATGATTGGAGGATGAATAAATTCATCATTCAAAAGGAGTGGGTATTGGCACAGATCTGAGATAAAACCAGGAAATTTCCAGAAAACAATGAGTGAAACTACAAGGTACCAAAACCTTTGGGATACAGCAAAGACATTTATTAGAGGAAAACTGATAGCAATACATGCAAACATAAAAAAGAGGAACGTATGGTGGATATGCTGTCATAAACTAACACCAATTAAACAGTCAAGAGACCAATCCTACTAGTAGCAGAATGAACGAAATAATAAAAATTAGTGCTGAGATACAGGAGGGGAAAACAAGAAAACTATTGGAAAAAAATAATGCAGCTAAAAGTTGGCTCTTTGAAAGGATTAACAGAATTGTTAGATGACTGGCAAACCTCGACAAAGAAAAGAAGAAGTTCCAGTCAAGATTGCACCAAGGTAAGTAGCCCACACAGGGAACTTTGGAGAGTCTGGTGTCCAAAGGTCAAGTGGAAATGTTCTGGTGAGTGGAAAGGTCCCTAAGAGGGGACCTCCCTTTCCAGGAGGGGGACCTGCCCTGCACCTGCTTTATTTCAAACCCCAGAGATCTGGGTCCATATGTTAAGAATTTCCTGCCAGCTCCATGACCCTTGTGCACCTCTACACAAGTCAGTGTCCCAGTCATTTACTTCCTGGCCTGGCCATCACCCCAGGTACAGGATGGTTACCATGTAGAGCTTCCCAAGATCAGGCCTGCCCACCATATAGCACCTATCCACTCACAGATCCAACTTTGGGGAGGTGCACCCATCTCCCACAGTTCTCCCTATACCAGGCCAGCAGCAATTCTGCCTGTAAACGCTGGTCTTTCCTGGAAGTCACCCAGGGACTAACCCACAGCAGGTTTGATTTCCTGTGGCTGTGTGAACCCAGCTTCAGTGCCTGATCACCTCCACACAGTCACATCTGCCGTGTCAACAGGGCACAGCCCCTTCCACATCCAGGCTGTCACAGCTTATTGTAGTCCTGGCATCTCACCATCCACAGGAAGCGACATCCACATTTCCTACCTACCATTTACCATGCATGGCAGCTTCTGGCAGCCCCTGAATCTCCCAGACCCTGCTTCAACCAAGCCGTGGGAAATCCAAGTAGAGAACTGGGGCCTTGCAGGCCCATAGCTGGCTGCAAGGAAACAGAAATGTAGGTCTGGGGGTTGCAGGCCCACCACCTACTGCCTCTGTGCCTGGGGCCAGGAGAAGGGAAGACACAGATGGGGGTATTGCAGGCCCACCTCCCGCTGCTGCGCTCAGAGCTGCAGGGAAGCAGAGAAGCAGACCAGGGCCTTGTAAGCCTGCTGTCTACAGCTGCCCCTCCCAACACCATGGGGAAGGGGAAACTCAAACCGAGGCCCTGCAGGACCGCCACGCAGAACCTTGGTCAGAGTCACTAGGAAGCAGAGATGTGAACTGCGATCTTGCAAACAAGCCATGTGCAGCCTCGCCTGAAGCCTTGGGGTAGTGGAGACTCAGAACAGGGCCTAGCAGTCCCGCTGAGCACCACCTTGCTTGGTGCCATGGGGAGTCTGAATCACAGGCCTGCTGCATGCTGCCTCCGCCTGAGCCACAGACAGCTTTGCGTGCCTGCTGTGTGCCACTGTGGCCGGAGCTCCAGGAGAATGGCGATGTGGTGGAGCCTTGCAGCCTTGCCACGAGTTGCCTTGCCCAGAGTTGTGGACTGAGTCTTTGCAGGCGCACCCTAGGCCGCCTTGCCCAGAGCAGTGGGGATGTGCAAACCAGGTCCTTACAGGTCCGCACAGCAAGTGCCTGACTGGCAGGGACTCAGATAAGCGCTGCCTGGGTCTACCACAGTTCAGGGATCTTTGCTGCCCTATCTGTTCCCAGCCCACGCAGTGAGTGGAACAGTGGAGAATACTTCCAAGGCCCAGAGGGCCTCCTTGCCTCAAACCTAGCCTAGATCCAGAATACAGGGGACCAGTGACCCAGTTCTGGGAGCTCCCCAGCCCATGCTGATCATACCACCTTAGACCCAAAAGGTCCCATCCACCAATTTACCCCCTTTAGCACTGGCACCAAATCAGAGCTATCTACCAGTCAAATTGAGATCCCCATAGCCTTCTCCACCAGTGTTCGCCACCTCTCATCGCTGTTGACCACCAAGTCACGCCACCTTCCTACACAGCAACCTGACCAACCTTGCTAGTAGGCCACAGGCAGCTCTGAAAACACCATTTCCAGTCACAGAGTGGAAAACAACAGGGTCTCTTGGCCTCCCCCCAATATGGTGCCTAGCTCTTTGAAATCATCACATAAACAACAGCATGCTGCATCACTCCCAACAAGAAAGACAAACCATATCAACAGAGTTAACAACACTCAGAAGAATCTGACATTGATCTGCCATAAAAAGAAAATTTCAGAAGGCTGCTTGGTGTAATATGGGAGATGAGGGAAGCTCACAGACTAAGGATGCAATGATAGTGGTATGAAGTCCACGATAGAGGGGATAAAGTCCATTAAAGAGGGAATGAAGTCCATATACCAAAAGGTAACACAGGAGCTGATGGATGAATTATCAGAAGCTGCACACAAGTTCATTGACCTCATGAACAGACTAGAGGAGGCTGAGAATTCTATCAGTGATCTCGAAGGCAATCAGGTAGACCTCAGCAAACAAGAAAGATAATCAAACAAGATAATAAGAGGGGCAGAAGAGGGGCTGAGCCCCGGTGGCGTAGTGGTTGTGCACAGGACTGTGGCCCACTGGGATGGAGGTTCAATTCCAGCAGCGGGTCCACAGGAGCAAAGGCTGGGCCTCCTACTCCCACCACCAGAGGGCAGTGATGCCCCCCCTAAAAAAAAACACAAAAGGCAGAAGAAAACCTGAGATCAATGACTGATACTATGAAGAGGAACAGCATCCAAATTATTGGCCTCCCAGAATGTGACACAGTGAAAAAGTCATCAGCTAAATTAACAAGTGAACTTCTTTTTTTCTTTCAATCATTTTATTGGGGGCTCATACATCGTTTTTCACAATATATAAATAAGCATACTCATCAAGACCCTCTCATGTCCACTTCTATTATTACTCTCCAATCATCCACCTTTTCCCTTAAGCCCCTAGTATCGGCAGTGAACTTGTGTTGTGAAAACTTAACAAGTGAAACAAGTGAATTTCTTGTTAAGAAAACTTCCCCACCCTAATGAATTATAATCAGTCACTCATACAAGAAATGGAGAAGATACCAAGTAAACTAAACCCTAAGAAGACCTCACCAATGCATATAATAAAATATCCAACTTTGATGAAAAAGAGAAAATCCTAAGAGCAGCAAGAGAAAGGAAGACAGTCACATATAATGGCTCTCAAATAAGATTGTGCACAAACCTATCAACAAAATCCATGAAGAGGAGGAAGGAGTGGAATAAGACCTTCCAAAAGCTGAAACAAAACAACACCTTCCCTAGAGTTCTTTCCCTTGTCAAATTACATAATGATAGAAAGAGAGATAAGGTTCTTTCAGGACAAGGAAAAACTTAAAGAATATTCTGCAAGGCACTCCAGTCTGAGGAAGACCCTTGACACTCCACTCTGAAGAATACCAACATCCACCTAGGACAAACAGGAGAAAAACAGAAGCCAGTGAGCCAATACCAATCAGCATGATAACATGGTCACAGTGGGAAGGGAAGGCAATAAAGAAGTCCCCCACAAAGACACAGCACAGTGATAAGAAAGGTGGTAGGAAAACACCCAAATCAAAAGTCACAAGATGTCAGCAATTATTCACAGATTATGATAATAACTCTAAATTCAACAGCCTTAATTTTTACAGTAAAATAAAAAGTGGATAGCATGGAAAACATAAGCCATCAATTTGATGCCTGCAGGAAACACATCTCAAGCTCTCAGACAAGAGTAGACTAAGAATTAAAGCTGGCAGAAGATATACCAGGCAAGTGGCTATTCAAAAAAGGCAGGAGTGGCAATTCTAACTTCAGACAAAACTGATCTCAAGGTTCAAACTATAAAAAGAGAT
>PVJH01011584.1:0-68152 GCA_004026705.1 Nesogale talazaci | reverse complement strand
TCCCAGTGGGCCGCAGTCCCGCGCACAACCACTACGCCACTGGGGCTCAGCCCCCCAATAAGATGATTTAATGAAATTTTAAAAAATGGCTTGATTGCGGGCTGAGCCCCGTGGCGTAGTGGTTGTGCGCGGGACTGCGGCCCACTGGGATGGAGGTTCGGTTCCAGCTCCACGGAGCAAAGGCTGGGCCTCCTACTCCCACCACCTGAAGGCAGTGATGCCCGCCCCCCTCCCCCCCCCAAAAAATGACGTGATTGCATTTTCTAAATCCCTATCATTGTCACACTAAAAGAGATTGTAAATCTTCACAGATGCAGAAAAGTCTCAAGTTTATGAGGCTCTGACATCTCGGCTTCCTTGAATGGCCCACCCTGAAATCCCCTGGGGCAAGACCGCCCTGCCAAGGTCCCTGGGCCCACTGGGGCGTGGTCACCACACATCCTAGCCAGAGGGCAAAGCTGCCAGGTTCACACTTAGAAGGCTGAATGTAATGCCCTTACAGGTTTCATCATAAACGAGAAACACGGTGCGTCATCTCTAATAGTGTAGAGCCGTGACTTTAGCTGGCTGGTTTTCTTTCAATCCCCAAGCAGTAGGAATGACAGGTTCATACCGTCTGGGGCAGGAGGCTGGTGCCAGGGTGAAACCACATTTGGATCCTTGGCTTCAGCAGTTGGAAAGCAGCAGCCGCCCTGCGGGAGAGGGTCTTTTCACTCCTGAGAGCAGTTACAGGGTCAGCAATTGTGTCTAGTGCTACGGGGGGCTTGCCCTGTGAGTTTGGTTTGGGGTGTGACTCTGTCTAGAGCATAGACAGCAGACTAGTTTATCGGATAATTTTTTATTATTATTTAACAGCTGAGGAGGGAGATCAGACCACAGGAAGCCGAATAACCACGACTCCCACGGACTCTAGGCCGGAGTAAAACTGCTCTCTCTGGCGGAGGAGGCGGTGAGTTCAAAGCCCAGTCGCCCCGGTAGCCGTGCAGAGCTGAACTTCTAAGCCACCCAGGTTCCTTTCTGGCTCGTGGGGACCCTACAAGACGGAGCCGTGTCCCTGTGGGTTTCGGAGACTGTCAGCCTGTAGAGCAGTGAGCAGAAAGCTTATCTTCCTCTCACAGAGCCCCCGGCGGGTAACCTCCCGTGGTTAGCAGTTCAAACGACCACTTCTCCACAGCGGCCCTTTCTGAAGTGTATTTCCAAGCACGAAGGACCTGCATGGTCCTTCTCCACGGACTTCGAAGGAGGTAAAGATTGACAGTCTCAGGAACCAACAAGGGCGGTTCTCCGCATCGCTGGCCGCTGAAACCGTCTCGGTGGTGGTGAGTTAGGTTTAAGTTTAAGGTGGGAAAGAGACCCGGGGTGGCAAAAGTACCCAAGTGCGTGACTATTAGTCAAAAGGAGGGTGAGTGGGAACCTCGGCCCCCCCCCACCCCCCCCGCGACGTGACTGCCAAGATAGACCTGGTCATCTGCTTCTAGAAACCTGCAGGAACCCTGGTGGGCTTGCGCAGGGGGTGGAGGTTAGCGTGGGGCTGGCTACTACTCTCCAGGCTGGCGCAGAAAACCCCACCCCACTCCACAGGGGAGGAAAGACCAGATTCTCTACATCCCGCTTTTGGCCAGACAGTCCCGATTTTAAACAACTTCCCGCCTCCCGTGGCGTTTTTTTTTTTTTTAAGTCCCGATTTTTTGAAAGCATGCACGACATGCTAGGGAATGGCAGGAGAACGGGAAAGGAATATATTCCCTCTACCCACCCCATGCCCCGTCAATGGTGTCCAGCTTTACCAACGTTAAAATCCGGTCACTTTAGCAAGGACAGTCTTGGACACCCCCAGGGCCACGTCTGCCCTGTCCCATAGGGGAGCCACGGGTCCGAATGGACTCTTGGCCACGGAGTGGGGTTTGGGGGTTGGTTCTTCTCTGCAGAGGTTGGGTGGCGGGAGATTGACTCTACTAGGTGACAAAACACTCCCGGGAAGGTGGGAACGGGCTGTGGGCTGGATCTGAACCTGGCATCCAAGGGTCGCCCTCCCTGATTTCTTACTTTCTTTTAGGTGATTACACTAAAACTGAGAAGCCCAGTTGGGTGCCTACAAAAGAGAACCCCCCCTCCCCCACCCAACACCCCAAGCAAGAGAGGAATCACTGGAGAGGAAATCATCCTGGGCGAGGCGGGCAGGACCGAGTCTGCAAACCCCTGGTGGACACCCTGTGGCTGGTTTTCAGACACTCCCAGAACGTTAGTGGCCAGCAGGTGCAAGTGCTGGCCGCCTACCTGGACCTGTCACCCAGTCAGGTAAGGCCTCCTCCTCATCCCGCCGTGTGAGGAGATTATCCACACCCTGAGAGGTTACCTAGGACAATTAGGGTCCAGGAGCCCGAGTGGCCTCATGAGCTGCACAGTTCAAAATCACCAGCGGCTCCGCAGGGGAAAGCTAATGGGACGTTCCTCTCCTGTGAGGAGTTACCTGTCTCAGAAACCCACAGGGACTCTCTGCCCCCGTCCAAGAGTCAGAACGGACTCGATGACAGTGAGTTCAAATTGGATTATGGTAATCCGTTTTAAATGACTGAATGGTCTCTCTCTGCGGGCCTGGAAAGCGGGTTGGGCAAGGGAAACTGTCCAGGCTCCCCATCCCCCAAGTCCCATAACCTGTCACATCACTCCCAGGCCTCGGGCTTTCACTTAACCTTCCAACCGTAATTATTTGCTGTAGTGCTCTTGCTAATGTCAATATTTGAAAGAAATACAGGGACAGCAGCAAACACCTATTTGGAAGGTTTCACAGAGTAGAGTTGATTTTATCTCTGGAGATGGTCTGTGTAAATATATGCTGTATGTTTCTTTAAAAATGAACATAAATAAAAAGCCCGTGCTTGCACCCCGCCATGGACTACACGTCTGTGCCCAGCTAGACCCTCCACAGCACCTGCCTACAGAGTCAATGCCTCCTTCCCAGGTACGATCCCTGAGGGCTCCAGAAGCATCTGATATGGAGGGCTTCCTGAGCTGTTGTGAAGTTCCAGGTCTGTGATGTGATGGAACCCATGTGAAATTTTATTCTCCTAAAGTTAAAAAACAACACAAGCACCTCGCTGTCATCGAGCCCGTTCTGACTGACAGCGGCCCTAGCGGGCAGGGTAGAACCGTCCCTGTGGGTTTCCCAACTGTTGACCTTGCCGTTAGCCATCCCAAGCATCACCCCCACACCACCAGGGCTCTCTGCTCTCCTGCAGGGGCCCCTTAGAAAGGGGAGTTCAGGCTATGGTGGGACCGGCAGAGTCCCTGAGATTCCGAGGAAGGAGAGAAGCTTAGCCAGAGTTTGATTAACAATCATTTTAGTTCTGGGCTGAGCCCCGGTGGCGTAGTGGTTGTGCGCGGGACTGCGGCCCACTGGGATGGAGGTTCGATTCCGGCTCCCAGGAGCAAAGGCTGGGCCTCCTACCCACCACCAGGGCAGTGATGCCTGAAAAAAAACCAATCATTTTAGTTCTAATTGATCAATAAAACCAAGCAATGTCATTATTTATCATGAGGCCAGGAAAGAGAACATTTGCCCTGCCCTATCAGGTCATGTGAGTCAGAATCGACTCCGGAACAAGGAGCAGGAGCCGCTGAGCTAATAGGTGGCTGTGCATTGAACTGTTAGCCAATCACAAGGTCAGAGGTTTGAACCCACCAGTTACCCCCTAGGAGCCCTCCTGGTGTGGATGTTATGCCTTAGGCAGGGATCTGCATGCTTAGCAGTTCCAAACCCCCTCCAGCTCTGCAGGAGAAAGACTTCCTACCCCTGTAAGCAGTTACCCTCCCAGAAACCCACAGGGGCCTCCAGCTCTCCCATTGGAGAGAGAGATGTCCTTCCTGAGAAAAGGAAGCTGTCAGTTCCCATAAATATTTAAAGTCTTCGAAACCCAGTTCTACTCTGTGCCATGGGCACCTCATTGATGAAGAGTTTGATATCCGACTTTATCCTAAGTAAACAAGGGGTAAACCAAGTCATATGGAAAGAGTCCTTACTTGCTTGTAAGAGGTTTTCCTGAACAGAAGGTATTGGGGGATTTCTTTTACTCTGGTGCTTTGGGGAAAATTCAGCATTGGCACTTTCTGAAAAAAACAAAACAAAAAACATATGCCTCTTCCGGTCAATTCTTACTCAGGGCAATACCACGCAACGTGGGTCACAGTAGAGCTGCACTCCCCAAGCTCCACCGGGGCTGCTTTTTCAGCAGTAAATCACCAGGCCTTTCTTCCGAGGCACCTCTGGGCAGACTCCAACCATCAACCTTTCAGTTATCAGCACAGCAGTTCACTGTTGGCACCACTACTCATAGGGCTTCTAATCAACTAGACAGCAATGAGAATATTTACAATTATTAACAGAATTCAACTCCTTTCCTTCAGGTCCGAACCTGGTTCCAATGGAAGCATATACAATATCGAGAATGGGTCCAGAGGGACGAGAGAGCAACTGAAGGTGCGCTAGTGGAAATAGCAGCAAATGTGGAGATGTGGAAGGTGGAAAGCCAGAAAGGCCAAGCTGAAAATTTGGACCAACTCAGCCGTGTATCTGTTGCCTGAAGAGTACAGTGTCCAGCCTGGAGTGAGCTCATCCCATCAGAGCTCCAGTTACCAAAAAAACAAGAGAAAGGTTCCTGATTGTGAATGAAGTCTTTCTTACACATTCACTTTGTTGTTTGTTGTTGTTGTTTTGACCTGGGTTTGCTTGTACAAACAGCACACAAAGATACCAGCACCCTGCAGACGGCAGCCTAGGGCTCACACTGGCTCACCAGAACTCTGCTTTGTGGGTGCCTGGGGGCCTTTGGGAGCTTCAGCTGGAATGGAGTCTGTGGCCGAAGCTTCAGCCTTGCTTTGTGTCTTGGCCTTGGGCCAGCAGAGCCTCAGACCCTTGGCCGAGACCACTTGCCAAAGTTGGGGTGAGCGATGTAGGCCAGTTGGCGGAGCTTGCAGTTGATGCCTATGGGATCTTGACCTTGACCTCCGTGGACGTCACATGATCCTTGATGGGCTTGATGCAAGCAGCCGGGAGGCTTGATGTCATTGGCCTGCCTTTTCTTCAGGTCCTTCTTGTTATGTGATGAGAGCATCATAGACCTTTCTTGCATGACATTGAACTACCTTGCAAGACGATTGAGCCATATTACAGAAGGCAGCATAAGAAACTTCACTTTTGGGCTGAGCCCGGTGGTGTAGTGGTTGTGCGCGGGACTGCGGCCCACTGGGACGAAGGTTCAATTCCAGCAGTGGGGCTGGGCCTCCTACTCCCACTGCCGGAAAGCAGTGATGCCCCCCCCCCCAAAAAAAAAAAAAAAAGAAAAGAAAAGAAACTTCACTTTTGAAGAAGAAAAAAGTGACACTTTAACCCACTCCAAAGTGGCGGGAAGCCAGAACTAGCAGAAGGTCAGGAGAGGCAACCACAAAAATGTGGGGAACCTGATAAGGACTGGGGGGAGGCTGCTGGTGTTCCAATGATGTCAGAGAATCAACCCAATTTATTATATAAACACAGGTTAGAACTGGGCTTTTTAGAGAACTCGGATCAAGGATTTTCAACAACTCTGGTTCTCTCCAACTCTATCCTTGTGAGTACACGGATGAAGGCAGTTCTTATTGGGACTATGACATTAGAATAATAATAATATGTGTGAGAGTATTGTTACTCTGTTTTCCTGATATTCCTGTTTTTATATTTTGTTACTTAGTTCATGTTAAGGATTATTGGGAAAAAAAGAATTATTGGATTGTTTGATGTGTGTTTGCAGTATATAAACCAAGCATTTGAAAATATCTAAGAGCATTAAGTAATTATTCATCGCGCCACTCGTAACTTTATGCTTCTTGGCAAAGTGCATGTTCCTCTGGAACTTGGGATCCACCCCCTTAGGATATGTGTATTGTTGTGATCAGGATTTTTAAAAAAATTTTTGTCTTTGTTTATTTATTTATTTATTTATTTATTGTGATCAGGGTTTTGATGCCGTTTCTGTGCCATTTCTGGGATTGGTTGGGCATGGCGTGGTTCTTGAACTAAGGCAGTGTCTGCTCCGACACCTGCTGCTCCCGGAGATCCAGGAACTGGAAGAACACTCACTCACTTTTTGCATTTTCTTTTCTTTTCTCTGTTGTCACCACGAGAAATGTACTTACTGGATTCCTTTCCGTTTCTTCAACCTCTGTTCATTGAATGAACCACAGTGCTTTTGGCTCTGTTCATTTATGGGAAAAGAGCGCTTTATAGGAGCAGCTGTGACCTTTGCATATAAAGGGGCCCTTTTTAGTCCTGAAGACAGAGCATCAAAATATAACGCACCACCTACTTGTCTCCACGGTCCTCCTGTCAGCCAGCTTTCATTACACGACACAACGCAGCACTGCCTGTGTTCTGATTCATGTCCTTATATCCTCTGAATCCATCACCCTCTCTTCACGACTTGATCCAGGCCCCTTCCTGGACTCAGGTGTATGTTATTAATATACAGAATAGTAGGACAGGAGTTTGCTTGTTTCTATTGTCCAATAAAGAGTTACAGTGTCAGAAACTTACAGGGCCAGTTCTACCCTGTCTTACTGGTTCCTCTGGGTTGGCATCAACTTGATGGGAGTGAGTTTGGTTTCTAGTTTATTATCCAAAATAAAAACTCTTAGATGACAAGATAGCTGAAAAGTGGGGTGTAGGTCTACATGCTTTATTTCTCTGCCTAGAAGCCTGGCCTCCTTTTTGCATTCTAAAATTCTCAGCTTAGTGTCACCAAATGGTGAATCTTTTAAGAAATTGCTACGTGTCCTAAGCATTTTTTGTAAGTATTAGATCTTTTCATTCTCACAATTTGTGTAGTCTCAAGTTGATTCCCACTCACCGTGATTCTAGAAGACAGAACAGAGCTTCCATGGAGGATTTCTGTGGTAGTTACAGAATCTGATGTCAACTTGCAAAGGAGTAAAGTCTAGCCTGTCAATCAGGCCGTAGCCAATGAGGCCTCTGTGTGGGCATGGCCCTCTTCTGGGAACTCCTCTGCTTCATCTCCCTGCAAGACATGCAGCCATGCTGATGGCAGCCAGAGCCCTGGAGCTGGAGGAGCCATGCGGAGCCGGTAGAGAAAAGATGCCTCCACTGCCATTGAGTTCACAAGACTTTCCACCCACTGGCCTGTGATCTGCCGACGGTCACGTCATTGCATGTGTTGAATGAGTCTTAAGAGGAACGCACAGACTGGTATAGGATAAATAAGCTAATATGGAACTTAAGCACTTGATATGGACTGGGTTGGGAAGTTTTCTTAATGTGCAATAGCTCTGCCAGGGTGGTATGACTGATGGGTTTACACCACCAACCTTTGATTTACCAGCAGAGCTGTTAAGCACTGAGCACCCCCTCTCACCCTCTGTTCCTCCTCATGAATTAGGTACTATTATGATCACATGTAGCCAGCTGCTAGTATCACACAATGTAGTCCTGAGTCAGAAACCATTTCATGCCAACTCTCTGTTCTCTGTGGTGGGGCTTTTGGGGTTTTTGTTTGGTTTTCTCTTTTGTTTCTTAATCCCAGTTTCTAGGGTTGGAAATTTGAGGTCTTTTGTTTCTTCATCCCATTTTGTCGGGGTGGAAATTTAGACTTTGAGAAATTCAAGTGGGATTGGAGATATGCTCAAGTGTCAAGTGGGCTTCACAGAGAACTTGTACTTTGACTTTGTGTAACTTGACTCATGTCTATCGTTCTCACCAGTCTGTAAACTCCCCAAGGCACCCAATATCACCGACACCTAGCAAAGTGCCTGAAATATGGTATACAATCAGTAAATATCCATTACACAATCAATGTAAAAAAAAGTTTTCTTGCCCCTTGGAGCAGGAACAGCAACAGCCCAAACCCACATTTCTTGCCTGCTTCACCAGCCCCAAATCTCACACCCCTGAGATCAATATGAGAACAAGCCTGTCAAGTGCTGCCATTGGGACTGTTCTCTGGCTAAAAGACTTGATGATTAATTTCCTTCTTTGAACTAGACGAAGGTTTCTGAAAGCAACCTGAAGACTTGATTTGATGAGCTCGAAATGAAACTTACAGGCTCCCCTCTGCCATCTCTTCATTTTCTCCTTTGCCATTCTCATACCAAGGGAGGGTCAAACGCTAAATTCTTCAACCAAGAAGATTATTTATGTCTCCATGAATCCCATCCAATTCGTCCTTCACGTTACACATTTTTATCATTTGTGAAACCTTGCCAGTTGCCACATAAATTATTCCATCTTGCTCAAATGCCCACAGCCTTTGACTCTATTCTCTAGTCCTTGAACTGTAATTGTCAACCAAACCAAAATCCTCCCAAAAAAGAGCATGATCTGAATCCATGTCTTTAGACATATCTTCATCCCTTCCCAAAACCAAGAAATGTGGACAGAAAGGAAAGGACCTGATGACCACCAAGGAAGAGTTGGGAGCGGAGCATGTCCTTTGGATCCAGGCTTCCTACAGTGACCACCTACAGTGACGCAAGGAGATATTGATGCCAAAACACATGAAGAGGGGTTGAGTCCCAGTGAGTGGTTGAGTGCGGGACTGCGGCCTGCGGGCTTGGCAGTTCAAATCCAGCAGCGGCTCTCAGGATCGGCACTGGGTGGCACCCACGACCACCAGAGGCAGAGATGCCCACACAAAAAAAGTAACAACAACACATGAAGATCCCCAAAGGGGACTGCGCCCACAGATATTGAAAGTAAACAATCAAGATATGTAGAGAGAACATTTACAGGGTTTCCTAAAATAGGCGATATTCTGGGCCGCTGGAATGATCCCGGGGATCTGCAAAAGCAGACACTTACACTTTAACTTGGATGATGGACTATAGTACGAAAGTTTTCAATTGCGAGAGGGGTACTAGGTAACTTCTTTCTTTTTCTTTCTTTTTTTTTTTTGGCATCACTGCCCTCTGGTGGGAGTGGGAGATCCAGCCTTGTTCCTGGAGAGCTGCTGCTGGATTTGAACTGCCAAGCCAGTGGGCCGCAGTCCCACACTCAACCACTAACACTTGGGCTCAGCCCAGGTAACTTTTTTCTAAGGAAGAGTTTGGTAGGCCAAATAAGTTTGGAAGTCTATGATTTAGAACTTAATAATTTAAAAAATGTTTTCTTTTTTTTTTGGGGGGGGGGTGCTTGGGGGGGGGCATCACTGCCCTCAGGTGGTGGGAGTAGGAGGCCCAGCCTTTGCTCCATGGAGCTGGAATGGAACCTCCATCCCAGTGGGCCGCAGTCCTGCGCACAACCACTACGCCACCGGGGCTCAGCCCCTAAAAAATGTTTTCTTTAAATAGGCTCAAACTAGAAAAGAAAAAGGATCATGGGCTGAGCTCTTGGGGTTGAGTGCGGGACTGTGGCCCACTGGCTTGGCAGTTCAAATACAACAGCAGCTCTTCAGGAGCAAGGCTGGGTCTCCTACTCACACCAGAGGGCAGTGATTGCCCCCCCACCCCCGAAAAAAAAGGAAAAGAAAAAAGATCATTTGCAGATTGAATGATGTGCAATATTATTTATTAGGGACATAAACTCATCAACATAGACTGCTAAAATGGGAGCAGGTAGCTACTTGTACGTGGTGTAGTGGGTAACAGTTTAGCTCAGACGTTCTCAGCCTGTGGGTCGCGACCCCTTTGGAGGTTGAATGAGCAGTTCACAGGGGTCTCCCAGTTCATAACAGTAGCAAAATGGCAGTTATGAAGTAGCAACAAAAATAGTTCTATGGTTGGTAGGGGTCACCCCAACATGAGGAGCTGTATGGAAGGGTCGAGGCATGAGGCAGGTTGAGAACCCCTGAATAGCTGCACTTGAGCTGTGAAATGCAAGAGCAGCCTGTCTAACCCACAAGCCACTCTGTCTGCTGGAGAGATGAGAATATCTGCTGCTATTGAAAGAGATTTACTAACCTCATGCTCTAAATTTTTTTTTTGGGGGGGGGGGGTGCATCACTGCCCTCCGGTGGTGGGAGTAGGAGACCCAGCCTTTGCTCTGTGGAGCTGGAATCGAACCTCCTTCCCAGTGGGCTGCAGTCCCGCGCACAACCACTACACCACCGGGGCTCAGCCTCATGCTCTAAATTTTAACAATTACTTGACAACACTTGAAAATCTAGAAACTGAGCCCCGTGCTTCTGTTAAGGCTGAAGAAAAAAACTGGAACCAAATAGAGTTTTGGGAGATGTGAGTCATGAATGAATGATGCAAGATACTGAAGAGGCAAATTTTTTATTGCCTACTTTGCACAATAAGCAAAAATAAACCCAAACAACTTTCCTATTTTAAAAGAATTTGCAAATAAATTTTCTGTAACCAAATGTGTAGCATTTTAATATTTAAATATTGTTTGAAAACATCCTTTTTATGGTTGTATGACATTTTATTCATGAGGGTTTTTTTTTTTCTATTTTATCTTTATGTTTAAAAGCCCAGAAGTGGAATTATAAAGTTGAGGGCATTTTAAAAAAATTGAATCATGGGGCTGAGCCCCAGTGGCGTAGTGGTTGTGCGCGGGACTGCGGCCCACTGGGACGGAGGTTCGATTCCAGCAGTGGGGCTGGGCTTCTTACTCCCACCACCCGAGAGCAGTGATGCCCCAAAAAACCAAACAAACAAACAAACAAAAAATTGAATCATGATTTCTGGTACCCTACAAAAATCGGGACATTCTCAGTACTTGTGCTTGGCAGCAGGCAGTTGACATTGTGCTAGCTTCTATTTTTGGATTTTGGGGGGCATCACTGCCCTGTGGTGGTAGGAGTAGGAGGCCCAGCCTTGCTGCTGGATTTGGACCTCCAACCCAGTGGGCCGCAGTTCTGCGCACAACCACTACACCACCGGGGCTCAGCCCTGTGCTAGCTTCTTCAAAGAGGTTCCCACCTCTCTGGCCAGTTATCTCTTCCACCCTGAAGCAAAGTGAGCCTTGTCTAATGCCTGTGCTACTAAAGTTGTTTTTTTTTTTTTTTTTTTTTTGCCTTAGCATAAAAATTAAAAGTGAAGGACTTATATCACATTCCCTTCTAAACCAGCAACTGCGTGGTCTCTAAGACGTTTACATTTGTAACCCCACTTTATCTTTCTGATTGCTTTCACAGTTCCCTGCCAATCATAAGGACCCCTGGGGATGCTGTGGATTAGGTGTTTGGCTGCTAATCACAGATAAGTGGTTCAAATCCACCAGCCTCAGCCAAATGCAGGAGAGACCTGCAGTCTGTCGTCATGCTCTCAGAAACCCTAAGTAGCAGTGCTTTTCCATCCAATCGGATCACTCTGTGTAGAAACAACGGACTGGCTGGCAGTGGGTGGGTAACCCTTATGAAAGCAGTTCACCAGGTTTTTTCCAGAGGCCTAGTGGGTATATCTGAAGCATCAACTTTTGGTTGAAGGTCCAGCACTTAACTGCATTTCTTATTAATGACATACGAGTGGGCTGAGCCCCGGTGGCGTAGTGGTTGGCGCGGGACTGCAGCCCACTGGGACGGAGGTTCAATTCCAGCAGTGGGGCTGGGCCTCCTACTCCCACCATCAGAGAGCAGTGATGCCCCCCCCCCCAAAAAAAAAAAAGACATACGAACATTTTTCTGTTCCGTGTATATACATATTTTGCTCATATATTTATCACAACAGTTCTGAGGCACGCTTATTAATTACACTTATGGAAACAGAGGCACAGACAATTTGTCACATAACAAGTGGACAGACCAAGGATTCAGATTCAGGTGACATGAGTCCATATCTGAAACCAAGTAAACTGGAAACTCTCTAAAAACAGTGAATTACAAGGAAGAAGAAAATGTGCCAGAACTGAAATATGATGACAATTGTACAACTCTTCTTGATATGGTTGCATTATTGAATTGAATGGCATGTGGATAGAGTGCTAATCAAACTGTTAATAAATAATACTAGGGGCTGAGCCCCAGTGGCGTAGTGGTTGTGCGCGGGACTGCGGCCCACTGGGACGGAGGTTCAATTCCAGCAGTGGGGCTGGGCCTCCTACTCCCACCACCGGAGAGCAGTGATGCCCCCCCCCCAAAAAAAAGAATAAATAACACTGAATTGGGGGATGCCATGGTCTTTAACAAAAAATATACATTACCTTATTGGGGGTCTAAAAAATTCCTCATTTTCCTCATCCTCATGAAACTTAACTTTTTCTAGCACTTTCAATAAATGCTTCCTTAAGTTGGGGTTCCTCTTTTCACTGGTGCAATTCGTCTTTGTTTTAAATAAGCTTCTTATTTGCTTCTGGAAGGCAGAGTACCTCTCACTCCTTTCTACCCCATTCCAATAAGCAAAATGCTCTGTATCCTTCCAATTGTAGTCTATGTGCTGCTGAAGCGAGCACACAAGATATTCTGAAGTTCTGAAACATTCCAAGTAAGCTACTTAAAGGTAGCTTCATGAGTGTTGACAACTTTACCTGACTACCAGCTCATTAACGCACCAGCTAAGGTCAAATTAAAGAAAATTACCAGAAATGCTAGATTCCTCGCCTCACACCTCACCAGTTTGTCCCAGCCCTCTGCCTAATAAGCTCACACTTTTCTTTCTTATTCCATAACACCTGCTGGGCCTACAAGGAACTGATTCTCTTCTGGGTCAATATTCTGTATTCCAGAACAATCCTATACATTTGCTAAAATTCCTTCAGCATTACTGGATAACCTCCCTGTAGGGGGTGGTAGTGGAGGTGAAGTTGTGGGTGTGGGGATTACTGCCTTATAGGAGCTGAAAGGAGACTTGAAGAGCCCTGAGGGTAGGGTGGGGAAAGGGGCGTGGTATTCTGGTAACAATGAAGTTATTCAAAGTCCAGTCTATCTCAATCTTGAGTCTTGCTCAATAATTCTGTTTGGTTTACCTCTCTCCACAGGAGACCTTGCATTTTGATAAATATAATAATTCAGCCTTGGATATTAGAAGGCTTTGATTAATGTGAGGCCTTCTGATGTACCCGAAGCTAAGCCATTTAGCAGACAGCCAACCATGATGGGTACAGGGAAGAGGAAGCGTTCTCAAATGGACCACAGGGAGTGTGTAGTTTTTCAGGTCATGCTTCATCAAATCTGTATCTGAGACGAATTACTGCCAGGTGAACGTTAGACAAAGAGTAGTGGAGTAAGAGGGAAAAGAAGAAGGAACTAGAGATATATATGTACATGCAACAAGGAAGCAGATGGGCTTTGGGCCGCTACTTAAATACTATCTCGGTACAAGAAAGGTTTGTTCTAATAATGTGGTAATGTATGATACTCACCTTCCTGATATGATTGCTGAAGACAATGTGGGTACATAAGCAAATGTGGTGAAGAGAGCTCGTGGTACCCAGCTATTAAAAGGTATAGCATCTGGGGTCTTTTAGGCTAGTCCTTAAACAAGCCACCATCTAGCAGGGAAGCAACAAAACCCACGTGGCTTAAGAAGCACACCAGTCTGTGAACATGAGGTGTCAATGGGAAGAGGTATCAGAAGTTCCAAAAGCAGACAACCAAGTCAATATGAAGGGGAGTGGATGTAGTGGAGATCCCAAAGTCCACTAGCAAGATGTTTAAGACAGTCCCTCTCAGAAGGGTCACATGAAATGGATAATAAATCCAGGGTCTGATATAATAACACTGATGAACCACATAACTATCCTCTACTTCTTTGAGATTTCCTCCCCTTTCTCTTTTTTTTTTTTTTTTGAGCAATTGTATATTTGTGTTTTTAAATCATTTTATTTGGGGTACAACGCTCATAACAAGCCATACACATACCTATCACCTCCCCTTACGATTAAAGGAGAACTTTATGTGTATTACCTTACTAATCTTGTTAGAATTGTGCTTGTTCATTTGTATATTTAAGAATCACTTGGTACATGGTAGTCAAGATACATGACCCCTCAGAGACGCTGACAGGAGTAAGGGTTCCCAGAGGGTACCGGAAGTAGGGGGTGGGGGTAGGGGTGGTGGAGAGGGGTGTTGGCAGCCTTGATGATTGTATAATTTCACATGATCTCATGATAGAATTGAACAACAGAACTGTATGGGAAGGGATGGAATATATTAGAAAGAGTAAGATATCTCAAAAATATTACATATATGTATTAAAATTTTTCTAATAAAAGCAAGCAAGCAGATTAACAAAATCAGACTGGGTTATCCTTTTTTAATTGCAGTATCCTTGTAATTCTCCAATATTATTCATATGCTTTCATCACTGGTGTTGAGGCACAAATCTACTAACATATGTTAAGAATTGTCCCTACAGGGCATCCAGGACAGATGAACTCCTCAGGACCAGTGTTAAGAGTGGCAATACTAGGAGGGTGGAGGGAAGTTGGGGTAGAAAGGGAGAATGGATTACAAGGATCCGCATATAACCCTCTCTCTGGGGGGAGAGACAACAGAAAAGTGAGTCAAGGGAGATGTCGGACAGTGTAAGCCATGACAAAATCATAATTTATAAATTATGAAGGGCTTACAAGGGCAGGGGGGCAGGGACAGAGGGAAAAAAATAAGGAGCTGAAACAAAGGGCTCAAGTAGAAAGCAAATGTTTGGAGAATGAGAATGGCAAGAAATGTACAAATGTGCTTGCCACATTGAAAGGATGGATGCATAGTGATAAGAGTTGTGTGCCCACATGGAAGGAGAGTTTGTGCCCACTAGCCTGTGTGATCACAGGGGGGTTGAAGGGAGTAGATATCGAGCATCAAATAACAAGAATCACATCACTATGAATGAGGGGGAGAGCAGAGTGGGGACCCAAGGCCCACTTGTGGGTAATTGGACACTCTCTTACAGTAAGGGGACCAAACGTCCTGCTTTTTAATAATTTGTCCCGTGTTCCGCAGTGTTTTAAAATTAAAATAAATATATTACAATACTATTTTGGGGGGCTGAGCCCCGGTGGCGTAGTGGTTGTGCACGGAACTGCGGCCCACTGTGACAGAGGTTCAATTCCAGCCGTGGGGCTGGGCCTCCTACTCCCACCACCGGAGAGCAGTGATGCCCCGCCCCCCCCCAAATACTATTTTTGGGTTCTATGAACATTTGGGGGGGGAGGGACATCACTGCCTCTGGTGGTTGTGGGCGCTACCCAGCGCTGCTCCTGAGAGCTGCTACTGGATTTGAACCGCTAAGCCTGTGGGGTGCAGTTCCGCACTCAACCACTTAAGCCACTGGGGCTCAGCCCCTCTATGAACATTTTTTTCATGCGATGAAGCATGAAGCATACAACTTAACTTTAGTTCCTGAAGGCTTCCTCCCACCAATTATCATGGTCCCAACTCTACCTTATAAATCCAGCTGGACTGTACTAGGTATACTGGTAGAGATGGGAACTGGAAATACGGGGAACCCAAGACAGATGAACCCTTTGGGGCCAGTAGTGAGAGTGGAGCTAGAGGATGGGTGAAGGGAAGGTGGGGCAGAGAGGAGGAGTCAACTATAAGGGTCTACATATAATCTCCTATCCGGAGGACAGACATTGAGGAGTGGGCGAGGGGAGACATCTGGCAGTATAAGATATGACAAAACAATAGTAACTTATAAAGTATTGAGGGGGGTGGAGCAAGGATGGAGGGGAAAGACGAGAAGCTGATGTCAAGGGCTCAAGTGGAAAAGCAGATATTTGGAGAATGATGACAGCAGCAGGCATGTGAAGGTGCTTGGCAAACTATATGTATTTATGTATTGCGGAAAAACAATGTATGAGCCCCCAATAACATGATCTTTCAAAAGAAAGAAAGAACTCTCCCTACTGCCAAGCACTGTGTTGGAATAGTGTGTTTCAAATTGTAAGAGTTGCTGGTGGCGCGATAAGTTAAACATTACTCAGCTAACTGCAAAGGTCAGAGGTTCAAATTCATGGGAGAAGAATCGCGATGTGGCTGTCTGCTCCTGCAAAGATTTTCAGTTGTAGAGACTCTGTATCAGGTCCCATGCCAGAATCCCATGTCATGCTCGTTTGAACATCTTTTTTTTTGGGGGGGGGTGCGGGGGGCCATCACTGCTCTTCGGTGGTGAGAGTAGGAGGCCCAGCCCCACTGCTGGAATTGAACCTCCGTCCTAGTGGGCCGCAGTCCCGTGCACAACCACTGCGCCACCGGGGCTCAGCCCTGTTTGAACATCTTAGGGTGCAGAAGAACCAGGCTGTGGTTTCAACCCACAGTGACCTTAGCTTCAACAGAACAAAATACCGGCCCATCCTGAGCCAGCTTCACCAGAGACTCATAAAAAACAGCAACAACAACAAAATCCAGAGGACTAAGATTACTAGGTGCTGCCCCCACCCAAAGCTTCTGATTCTGTAGATTGAGAGGGAGGTGTCCACCTCGCTCAATTGCATTTCTGACAAGTTGCCGGGTAATGCTAATGGTGCTGGTTCTGAAACGGTACTTTGAGTAGTATCGAACTAGGTTAAAGGAACATCCAAGTCCAATAAAGCCCAATCAATGCCCTTGAGAAGATTCTGACCCACAGTGACCGAACCTGTAGGGCAGAGGAGAAGCAGATGGTTTCCCGGATGGTGAACTTGACGGAAACAGATAACTTCATCTTTATGGGGAGGGAGGAGGAGCAGCTGAGGGGTTTGATGCACTGACCTTGCCTTGGGTAACGGACTCTGCCAGCACTCCTTTATGAGAATATAACATTCGCACACACATACAAATCATCCAACTGATCCTGAGTGATCGCAACCCTTAGGGACTGAGTAGAATTCCTTAGGGTTTTTGAGACTAAATCCTAGTTGGATCTTAATCTAACTGAACACTCAAACAAAGGAAATGACAGAAACTGCTGTGGGTCAGGTTAAGCACTGGGTAATGGAGCACAGGAGAGGGAAAATGAGGACTTGGTCAGGAAGGCATGAGCTAAGAAGCAAGTGAAAAAATATTTCATTTGATACTGATAACCCCTCAATTCACAACCACGTAAAACTTATTTGGATACGTATTGCTTGCTGGAAGATCAAGGTTGGTCGCAGAACAACAGCAAAAAGCAGAACTCTCTGGAGTGCTAATGTGATGGTCACCACGACTTAGAGCCAACTGGCCTGGTTGCTTTATTTTGGGGTGAAAGATGCTCATGTTCTTTGGCTGAGCAGGCAAAGTGGAGAAAACCAAGCTGCATAATTTCTTTGCTGTGTGGTTCATCATGAAAACACAGGTGATTTGGGAGCCGGGCTAAAGCAGCCAGCTGCTAAACGAAAGATCCGTGTTTTGAAGCCAGGTATTCCCTGCAACTCCGGAGGAGAAAATTGTGACAGTCTGCCTTAGGTGCTCTTGGGAGAAGCTCTGGTCTGCACTGTGTGGCCTGCGAGAGTGGAACTGGGCTCAAAGGTTCAGACTAAACTCACCGAGTCACAAGAAGTCTCACCGTGCTGTTTTTCAAGTTTATTTTGTTTGTCTCTAGCCATTGCCCTAGAATATTTCAATGTAAGGGAGCACTCTTGTTGGTTTCCAAAACAGCAGTTCACACTTCAGCCCATTCCTTCATCAGCAAATAGCAATCGCGCTTCTGCTTTTTGCTATTTGTCAGAGATGGTTTTAGAACAATGGTTCTCCCCCTATAGCATGCAGAAGCATTCACTGGAGAAGCTGTTAGGACAGAATTTTCTAACCTGCTCCCCGCCCTTCCCCTCCCTCCCCCCCACCAGATTGCTACTCAAGAATGCACTGGTCAAATCCATCACCCTGCACTTCTAGCAAGCTCCTAGGTGATGCTGATGTTGGTCATTTGTAGACCACTGTTTTAGGCCTGGGAAGACAACCAGAAAAGGCAGATGGCACCATAATTGTCCTCAAGGAGCTTAAGGAAACTGAGGAGACAGAGGACAGATAGGTAGGTGGAAGGACAGATAGATGACATATCGTTGATCATAATATTCTAATAAGCAAAATAATAAAGCAGAGCGTAGGAAGTGAGCGACATTGAAAATGTGGTATGTGGGGCTGAGCCCCGGGGGCGCAGTGGTTGTGCGCGGGACTGCGGCCAACCAGGTTCAATTCCAGCAGTGGGGCTGGGCCTCCTACTCCCACCGCCGGAGAGCAGTGATGCCCAACCCCCCCCCAAAAAAAAAAAAGAAAATGTGGTATTTGAATAAAGATTTAAAGGAGGTGCGAGGTCAAGCAGGTTAGATTCAAGGGGGTGAATGATCCAGTGAGAGAGAAACAGTCCTGATTTTGGAGCTTTCCCAACTTGTGGCAGAATCCACCAGAAGCTCATGGGGGTGGAGAGAAGAGCAGGAGGTAAGCGTGAGAGGAGACTGACAAGGGCAGGGAGGTCTTTTCTGGAATGTTAAAAAAGCCAGAGCAGGTTTTTGAACAAGAGAATGACCAAGTTGGACATCTAAAATAAATAAGATAATAAAATAAATAAGATAATAGAGAGACAAGGGCACAACGTGGGAAACCAACTAGAGGACTTTAGGAAAGTTCAAGCGATAGATGGTAGTTTTGTCAGAGCTGTAGCCTTGATATCTTTAGATAAGTTCCCATGCAGTGTGGGCGGCACACCTGAGCCTTCTGTCAGGACACACAGCCATGGAGGACAAGGCGATGGAGGCTGGTAAGAAACAGGTTTAGAAATAGCGATTTCAGCACCCATTTTCCCCTGCTTTGCCGATTGGTCCTACATTGGAAGTAGAGACCGGATTTCATTATTGATGAGGTTCCGGTGATTTGGGCCAATTGCACCAGCACTTGTGATCTGGCTTCCTGAGCTGGTTTCTATAAATTGGGGGACAGAGTTCTATTTTTACGCACGGACTGATGCATGTCCATTTGTACAAGTCGTCTCTTTCAAATCATGGAGTGGGAGGTGGAGAAGAATTACCACTAAGATTTCAAACCAAAAGATCAGTGATCCCTTCTTTACTTCCCAGATCTCTGGATTATATCTTCACCTGTTTTTATTGAAATCACAGGGATCTGAGCGATCTCCTGCTATCAGGTCCCTGCTTAGATGCTACAATCAAGACTGAGGGGACCGACGCCCCAGGAAGAATTCACTCCCATCTGTGCTGTTGTGGCCTGTTAGCAGTTCCATCCAACATGACACTCTGGGAACCCACCATGTGCTTGCCATTAGGCCTTTGGCCAAATGGACCTTTTTCTTGGGATTTCTGGGAGGTCTCCATTCCCGTTGAGTCCTTTCCACCTCATTGGGAACCATTAGGACACAGAGTGTTTCCACGGCAGTAAATCTTTCATCCCAACAGACCTTTGGGTCATCAGTCCAGCCCTGGCTGCATCACCAGGGGGTCTTCCCGGGGTGGTACAGCTAATGTACCCAGCTGCACACCTAAAAGATTGGAGGGCCCAATCCTCTCCAAATCACCTCAGACAGAGGTGTGGCGATCTATTTTAGAAAATCAGCCATTGAAAACCCCACGGAACACAATTCTACTCTGACATTCAGCGGGGCCACCAGGAAGGAGAACCTATAGCAACTGGCTTTTCCCTTCTTCTGGAATTCCTTTCCCCTGTTCTCACATTTTTTCAATCCAGTTCAGTTTCCTAACCTCCAGGGAGTCTTCTCTAACCGCCCCTCCTCCACTCACTTCCCATGGTGGTTGTCCTCTCTAAGCATACTTCCTGGTGATTTTAAAAGTCATTATCGGGCTGAGCCCTGGTGGCATAGTGGTTGTGCGCAGGACTGCAGCCCACTGGGAGAGAGGTTCAATTCCAGCAGTGGGGCTGGGCCTCCTACTCCCACCACCAGAGAGCAGTGATGCCAAAAAAAAAAAAAAAGTCATTATCCACTGATGCCCCCCCCCCAAAAAAAAGTCACTATCACGTGACATTATAATCGACTTTTTATTTTGTGTACTGAGTTGTTAGGTCCTCAAAAAGAGTAGGTATCTAATTATTGTTTCTCTCTCAGAATATTGTTCATACATGGTAAGCACTTATTAATTAAGAACTGACAAAGTGAGAAGTAGTTGCTGATTGTTACATCGGCTCAGAAAAAAATATTATATGTATATATGTGTGTGCATTTATAAATGTATGTCTACACTTATGACATGATCAGAGGGTGTTACTGATGTGGCTGCTAGGCTCAGAGAGAAATAGAGGCATACATGCATATTAAATAAAAAGAAATTAAGTGAAAAACAAAGAACATTGATATATACGAGTCAATCCAAGGGACCAGTGGAGTAATGAATAAAATCAGTGATGAATACATAAATAATTTCACTTCCATTTGATTTATATGTCACATCTGAGAATTGAGGGATGGTTTCTATATAAGATACTCTTAATAATCATCCTTCCTCTCTGCTGACAAATGGAAGGGGTGGGGCAAAAAGATCTCTATATTCTGAGTTCAAAAGCTTGTTCTTTAATACATTGTATAGCTAAATGTGCATTTTTTGGGGGGCATCACTTTAAATGTGCATGTCTTATCTACAAATAAGAACTAAATCTTATCTGTAAAATATATTTGATTTATAATATTCAGGGTCTTCCCCTCTCCCCAATTCCCCGGCAATCCCTTGATGTGAATAAAATACAAAATCAGGATTTGAAGTATCAGTTTGAGGTTTGTAGTCAGAGATGGGCTAGTCCAGCGGGTGAATCTCAACCTGTCTGTAGGGACCCCTTCGGAAATCCTTTCCCAGGGGTCGCCTGATTCGTAACAGTAGCAAAACTGCAGTTATGAAATTAACAAAAATAATGTTATGGCGGGGGGACACCACATCATGAGGAACTGCATGAGAGGGTGCTAAAGTTAGGAAAGTTGAGAAGCACTGCTGTAGCCCATATGACCCAGTCCACCTCTCCCCTCCTCCACCTGCACAGGGCATCCCACCCACCCCCAGCCCCCAAATCTCTTACACTTCCTCATTCAAATGCCTTTACCTGGCAAAGAATGTGGTCAGTCGGAGGCCTTCCACAGACCAGCCCCCTCCGCCTCTTTTGGTCTTTCACAACTGCGGTTCTCACCCGACCTCCAGTGGGATGGGTAGGGGGATGGGGAGAATTCAGCCAGACTTGACTGCAAAGACCTCCCAGGGAGAAAAAGACAAAGCTTCCCCCCACCCTATTCCCAGTTTAGGGAGCAACAGACACGCACAGTTCTCAGAGGCTCCCCACAACTCTGCTCCCCACACTAGACTGGTGAAGTGGCCAGGAGTCCATTGCCCCCCTTTTCAAAGAGGGGAGGGATATCCCCTCTACTTCCAATGAGACCGAGGCTGTCTGCTCAAAGCACAATGAGTCCCGTCCCTTCCTCCAGTCCTCTGCTGCGACTCTCTCCGCCAGAAGGGCGGTTCCAGGCGTTAGGCAGAGTGTGGTCCACCTGCTTTGAACTTGGCACCATTCCACCCTTGACCCTTTGGCATTTTGGACCAAGCCAGCTGCCTTCCTGGGAGCCCCAAGTCCCCGAGTGAGTGACGGGGCAAATTCATCTTCGGCTGTGTCTTAGAAGAATACATGAAGCTGAGCCCTGGTGGCACAGTGGTTGTGTGGGCCAACCTTATGACCCACAGGGTTGACGGTTCAAATCCAGCAGCAGCTCTCCAGGAACAAGGCTGGGCTTGCTACTCCCACCATGGCAGTGATGGTGGGGTGGGGGTGGGGTGTTAAAAAAGAAAGAAAGAATACATGATTGGGCTATGCTGAGTGTGAGACATGGTGAATGGTAAATTTAGGCAGCTGAACTTCCTCCAACCAAGGCTGTTTTCGGGGGTGGAAGACGGAAAGCTACTTACCAGTTAGTGCTATCCAGTACTGTTTGTATTCGAAACTCACCCCTCCCCCAACTTTGTTTCTTTGGAAGACATTCAGTGTCTTCTCCCTGCCCCCAAAATAACAAGTGGGGGAGACTGCTTGAGAGCAGCCCTGCCCTGCCCTGCCCCTCTGCTCTCCTGCCCCGTGGGTGCGTCTGTTCACAGACAAATACGGAGGGGTCCCCAGGGACAAGAGTGCCATCACAGTGGGAATCAGCAAGTTTACTCAGGGAGCATTGGGGGTGGCTGTTTACAGAAACTGGAAAAACAAGATCAGTTTAGTGCTTTGGAAAGTGTTGAAGGCACCTCTACCAGAAGCCCCAGAAATCAGTGTCCCCCTTCCAGAAAACCCTGCACTTGGCATTAGCAGACCATGTCAGAACCCACCAGGCCATCAGTGCTCCGAAATCCTGCACTTGGGAACGAAGAAGCGTGGCCAATTCAGATGACATTGACTCGTCCTTCAGAAGGCGATGAGTGAAGAGGCCAGTGAGAAATACATCAAATCCACGGAGGAGTGCAAATGAGACCCCTGGATAAACTAGAATGGAGCCACCTACTTCCACACAGCTGTCTTCCGTTAGCAGTGCAAAGGGTTAAAGTAACTTGTAGCTGGGCCACTGGAAAAGGGACCTTTGCTTTCTGTCTGATGATGGTAGAGAAACATACTTAAAAAATTTTTTTTCATAGTAGCCTGTGATTTTTTTTTTGTGGGCATCACTGCCCTCTGGTGGTGGGAGTAGGAGGCCCAGCCCCACTGCTGGAATTGAACCTCCATCCCAGTGGGCCGCAGTCCCGCGCACAACCACTACGCCACCAGGGCTCAGCCCAGTAGCCTGTGATTTTTTAGGTTAGGATTTGGGTATAGTATTCAGAATTCATGAAATGATCTGTGGTAGAAATAGTTATAAAACTAAAAGTCCGGGCTGAGCCCCGGTGGCGTAGTGGTTGTGTGTGGGACTGTGGCCCACTGGGATGGAGGTTCAATTCCAGCTCCACAGGGGCAAAGGATGGGCCTCCTACTCCCACCACTGGGGCAGTGATGCCCTAAAACCAAAAATAAACAAACAGAAAAAACTGAAAGTCCATCATTATCTTAAGCATCCTATAATGTTATAACTATTGTTTATATCCAGACCTGGGTTTTAGCCAGGATACCTAACTCTCTTCCCTTCTCTTCCGCAAAGGACTGGGAGTAGAAATAAGTTTTTAATTAGTTGTACAATATCAGCTGAAGAACAATACTATTTTAAGTTTGCAACACACTTGCTATTGTTGATGCTGTTTTTATAAAAGGAAGCAACAGACTTGCAGCCACATCATAAACCTTTTAATAAAACCTTCAGCTTCTTAAAAATTAAAAAATTACCGGGCTGAGCCCCGGTGGCGTAGTGGTTCTGCACGGGACTGCGGCCCACTGGGATGGAGGTTCGATTCCGGCTTCCAGGAGCAAAGGCTGGGCCTCCTACCCACCACCAGGGCAGTGATGCCTAAAAAAAAAAAAAATAAATAAAAAAATTACCAGGTGCTCCAAGGGAGAAAGGCAACCTTTCTAAAGTCACAGAGGCAATTCTTTCTACCCGGCATTTAAAAGATCTCTATGAATTGCGTGGGCATGGACTCTAACTAAGGCAGTTTGGCTTTTAATCACTGGATTAAAACTAAAATGCAAAAACAAAACTAAAAACACACAAACCAAAAAAACCCAAAATTCAGCAAAGAAGTTCATTTCCAACCTGAAGGTCACAGGCACAGACTTCTAATAGGATTTCCATTAACAGCCACTAAGTGTGGAGCACTGACTTGTCAATCGTGACGTGTACTTAACACTTGATCTCCTTTAATCCTTGCAAGGAGTCACAGAGGTAGGTCCTGTCACTCCTGCTTACACATGAATGCAGATCTAATAAGATTCTGTCCTCTATCATTTGTTAAACAAAATTTAGACAGAGTCTCATTTCAAATCTACCATAGTGATGCTAGATAGGCCGGCTTCATTACTCTCAGGACACCGACGTGTCTTTTGTCACTCGCCAGCACCTTCTCTCTAGCTTTTCTTAAAAACATTGTCCGTTTGCATTGCGGTGCATCAAAATCCACTCCCGGCACCTAGCCGGCCCTGGTGGACAGATTTTGTCTGCCTGAAAGCTAAAGGAACAAAATGGGAGTTGGAAGCAAGAATCATTTGAACACCAACTGACTCCTTGAGCAGCAGGTTGCAAGGCGGCAGTTTGACGGTGATGCCAGAGTGGATGCAAGGGAGCAATGCAGGATAGCGGCCCCTTGGAGCTCGCCTGGAGGCTTTCAGTTCTCTAATGGGAGTTCCAAGACCTGACGTAGCTTCAAGCAGTGGAGGTGCATCCTTGATTTCATAAGTGACAACGAGGGGAACCCGGGAGTATTTCTCTCTTGGGGCTTCTATTGCCTGCTGCCTATTTGGCCCCAGGTGCCACGTTCCTTCCCCACCCAGTCTGGGTTGCCCTGCAGCTCTGCTTTCAGGAACTTTTGCATTACAATGGCCTTGAGGAGACTGGCAGACAGGATTTAACTGGGAATTCTACTGGGTGTGTGGAGGAAAGAGGGCGGACTGAGGGGACGGTCTACAGTATATACGGAACTCTCGGTTACCAATCCTGCGACTCCGAAGTCTTTTCTCCCCCTTGGATGGGGTTGTTTGAGGTCCACGGCTACAAAATCGAAGCTTTGATTTTTGTCGTTGACTTGTTTGAGGTTTTTTCATCGCCAACATGAGTGTGGAGGTAGCTTCTCCCCAAAGCCTTCCTGAAGCTTCCGATTCTAAAAACTCTTTGCCAGGAACTACGGTTTTGGGGACTAAAGAAAATTGCACATCCTTGCAAATGTCATCCGCTGAGGCAGGTAAGGAAAGGTTCCTCTTAGAGGTCCAGCTTCCTGAAGGGAAAGAGAAAGAGGCGAAGGGAATTGAGGCCATTTATTGGGAAATTGCAAATCACTGATACAAGAAGGTGTTTATCTAATAACCCTCTTTACACCTTTTTCTTTTCTTTGTTTTTAATTTTTGGCACTATCGTCTTTACACCTTTTTCTTGATAACGTCTGGCTTGTGCTGTTTTGCTTTAACCGTGTGCTGGGAGCCACTTAGCCGCAGAGAGCAGACTGAGTGCGGAGTGGGGGGCACTCGTTATTGAAAATCCCACCAGCTTGACTAGCGCGGTGAATACGAATGTGTCCTTGTAATGATGCCAGTGGTGCATCCGTCAGTCTTGGATTACAGGGCTGGGTGCAGCCGGAAGGCGGAGTGAGTGAGCGTCGCGTTTTAAATTTTTTTTATTTACACATTTCTGTTTTGTACGCATTGTTTACAAGTGCCGGAAATGGCAGAGCTCTCACCCAGAAGCATTTTCGTGTCTTTAAAGTAAGACCTGCCGTGGTAGTTGGTAGTTGACTCCTTGCCCTCTTCGGTGTGTGGACGGGTCGGGCAGCTCCGATTTGAGGACTTGGCGGGGCGCGGGCTGCAAAGCTTGAGATCGCCCGCCCGGCCAAGCACCCACCAGCGGCGTCTCGGCAAAGACCCGGCACGCCGCTCCGACGAGGAGGGAGAGGCTCAGAAACCCTGTCGGGGCTGTGCCCCCTGCCCTGTGGGTCACATCAGTGCGATGTGCACCTGCCCCATGCGCTCCTGCTTTACGGTAAAGATTCCCCCAGCAAACGTGTTCTGAGCGTCACCCTGGCCAGAGTTAATGACTGGAACGTGGTGTGGCTTCCCAGCCTGGCTACTAGTGCTTCCTTCCGACGGTGTTCCGCTGCTTCGACGTGCTCCTGCGTTGGGAAACTTGGCGTCATGCTCAGTGCCCCTGTCTTTACAGTCTCAAACACTGGAGAAAGGGGGTGTTGGGCAGGCTCAGAGAGGGAGTCCTAACTTTTTGGCCAGGAATGTGAGATTGTGAACTTTTTTACGTGTCTACTAAATTCAAGTAATGAAGGCAGAAGTCAACGTGAGGATTACTGAATCGATTGATATGAAGCCCTGTATGAGACGTTTATGAAAGAAAATTCTGATTCATAAAACTGGCTTTATATGGGAAAGGTGACACCGCTTGTAAGGACAAAGCCTGGATGGGGGTTGAATCCCGCCAGTTCCCAATGGTGTGTAGAAGTAACCCGAGCAGGAACGGGATCTTATAGGTTACACAGAAAAACGGATGGTGTAGCTCATTAAGTGTCATCCCTGGTGGGGGCTGAGCCCCGGTGGCGTAAGTGGTTGAGTGCGGGACTGCAGCCCGTGGGCTTGACGGTTCAAATCCAGCGGCGGCTCTCAGGAGCAGCACGGAGTAGCGCCCAAGACACTGGGTAGCGCCCACTGGGTAGCCACCACAGGCAGTGATGCCCCCCCAAAAGCAAAGAAACAAACAAAAATGTCATCCCTGGTGCTCAGTAAGATTATAACCGAGGACTCATTCGTGGAGAGACAGGCCACGTGTTAGTGGGTGGTCACCATTCTGACATGCCTCCTTTGGGCCACCAATGCCGTGAAGGACATGAGGAAGGACGCTTTGTGTAAAACCTCTCCGAGGAAGGACGCTTTGTGTAAAACCTCTCCGAATGTGTCCCATTCTACATTACAATGTATATAAGCAGCTATTATCCAAGTGCTCGGATAACACTCTCCGGTTAAGAAAGGGGTCAGGATTGTGTAAGTTCTTTGAAACAATATTTCCATATTTGGGGAAGGGATGGATTATTAAAGGAAAATGTGGCTTTATTTGTTCCCAGCCGGGTCTCCTCTTCCTTCCTCCGTGAACCTGATTCTTCAGGAGAGCCCGGACTCCTCTACCTGTCCCAAAGTCCGGCTGCCCAGTACTGAAGATACGGACCCACTGAGGAAGGAGTGTCAGAGCCAAGGCAAGAAACAGAAGGTCCGAACTGTGTTCACTCAGACACAACTTTGCATACTCAAAGACCGATTTCAGAAACAGAAATACCTCAGCCTCCAGCAGATGCAAGAACTTTCTGAAGTCCTGAATCTGAGCTACAAACAGGTACACTGGCTTTCTGTGCAGTATGTTAAAGTTGGTTGAGCAGTTCAGGATCACTAGACAATCTTTTAAATGTTAAATGTTTCTTACCCACCTCTCTCACTGTGTCATAGTTAGTTAACCAGCTCACTTTTTTTGCACAAACCGAGATTATTCGAACTGTTAAACATATTTTTCTTAATCCAAGAGGGACTGACTATCCTCCCAACTTGTCGACATGAAGGGTCTCTAAGCAATACTTGTTCTCATTCAAATGATATTATGTCTTTTATTATTCATCTTTGCCCGGGATTCCTAGTGAATGATCTTCCCCCCAACCCCACCCTCTATTGCGCTCCTCCCCCACTGTTCTTTCAAGTTTCTTCATCACTTTTAATCATTTTCCAACTTTAAAAAACATCATTCTAGTGGGAGACTCTTACAAATAAATCTTAGGATGAGCCATCAACTTGTTTCTATCTAATGTTAGCTTTATAGCCCTAAAAGCTGCTCACCCTTATCAATGGTGTATCACTTTTGTTTTCTAATTCATACTCTATAAGCAGTCCAGAAATCTTAGTTTGATGTGTTTGGGAATGCAACTGGATATTTCCCTAATTCCTAAAATGAAATGCCACCATGCAACATAAATAAGCTTGAATTGGGCTGAGCCCAGGTGGCGTAAGTGGGTGAGTGCGGGACTGCGGCCCGAGTTTGGCAGTTCAAATCCAGCGGCGGCTCTCAGGAGCAGCGCTGCATAACGCCCATGACCACCAGAGGCAGTGATGCCTGCCCAAAACAAACAGACAAACAAACAAATAAGCTTGAATGGCTTGCAGGGCAGCTCTTGACTAACTAATGTTAGGGATAAATCCTCCAGAAAAGAGATGAGAAACTTCAATAGGTACTCCCTCTGGTAGGTGATGTTTTGCATTTAGTAAACCAAAAGCCGTCCCCTGATTTTAGGGCGGGTGTGGGTATTTATTCATAGAACATTGGTCCTGAATTTTTTTAAAGCCTCTAGAAACTAAATTTTGTTCCAAAGCAGTATAGGTAGGTTTGGTCGGTTGAAGAGAACAGAATTCTTTCTCCTCAAGCACATCTCCATTTCTGCTTTCTTGGACCTTATCCTCTCCCTTTTCCTGCAGGTGAAGACTTGGTTCCAGAACCAGAGAATGAAATCTAAGAGGTGGCAGAAAACCACCAGCTGGTCCATGAATAACTATGGTGTGACCCAGGTAATAAAAAAACTTATTTTGGGACTGAGCCCCAGTGGCGTAAGTGGCTGAGTGCAGGACTGCGGCCCACAGGTTTGCCTGTTCAAATCCAGCAGCGGCTCTCAGGAACATCGCTGGGTAGCTCCCACAACCACCAGAGGGCAGTGATGCCCCCCTCTACCCCCCTAAAAAAAGAAACTCAAAAAAAAAAAAAACTTAATGCAGGGCTGAGCCCTGGTGGCGCAGTGGTTGTGTGTGAAACTGCGGCCCACTGGGTTGGGAGTTAAAATCCAGGAGCAAGGCTGGGTCTTCTACTCCCATGAGAAGGCAGTGATGCACCCCCCCCAAAAAAAACAAAAACAAAAAAACACCCAACAACTTATTTTAGTGCATATTTGGTCCACCTGTGAAACATACAAACCAAAATGTGGACTATTCTCATATTCCTTGTTACCTTTTCAGTTGATCCATTTTTCTCTTTCAAAAGGTGTCTGCACCTCCAGACTCCCTGGACCTCTGTGCCTCCTATTATCAAGGATGTCTGCCTTCTGGGAACCTTCCCATGTGGAGCAACCAGAGCTGGAACAGCCAGACCTGGAGCAACCAAAGCTGGAACAGCCAGACCTGGAGCAACCAGAGCTGGAACAGCCAGACCTGGAACAGCCAGACTTGGAACAGCAGCCAGATGTGGAATAGCCAGACATGGTGCCCCCAAGCCTGGAATAACCAAACCTGGAATAATCCGGCCTGGAATAACCCAGCCTGGAATAACCAAACCTGGAATAACCCAGCCTGGAATAACCAAACCTGGAATAACCCGGCCTGGAATAACCAAACCTGGAATAACCCGGCCTGGAATAACCAAGCCTGGAATAACCAAACCTGGGATAACCAAGCCTGGAATAACCAGGCCTGGAACAGTCAGGCCTGGACCAACTCCTTCCAGAACTGTGGAGAGGAATTCCTGCTGTCCCAGTTCCAGCAAACTTCCATCTGTGATCTGGAAGCTGTACAAACGTTAGATTTCTTTTTAAATGAGTCCATAAGCATACAATCTGCAGACTGTATGAAGATAGACATTTAGCCTCGTGCCCATCCAGGCAGTGACTGTGTAACTTCCTTTTTTGTAGGACTTCTGGTTTTAGAACTCTTGCCTTGATAAGCTGGTTTTCCTTGTTCCTACTGTTTGGGGGGTGGGGGTGGTTAGTTGTTCCTATTTAACCAAAGATTCCATAATATTTGCCTTAGTTACTCTCCATAGCATGATAAGCCATGTCCCTGCCTATAAATAACTAGATAGAATACTACATTGAATATTTTTAGATTTTGCTTCAATAATAGGACCTAAAAGTAGAACAATGCGTGGTAAGGATTATTTGTAATGGGTAGGATTTGGGAGTCTTCTAGACAATGTAGGGGTGGGGAGGTTCAACCGACAAAGTGCCTCATTGATTTCCTCTACCCTTCTGCTCTGTTTGGATCACAAACCCTCGCTTATTTCTTATTTGTGTCCAGCTATTTTGTTTTTTGTTGCATCTAAGTACCAACAGCACTGGCCGCCTGAGAAATATCGGTACGAACAAATAAAAGAATATCCGTTACAGCTGTCTCTGTCCAATAAGTTTACTCAAGCTCTGAGTAAAAATCTACTGAACGAGGATTTTTTGCTACTTATTGAAAGTAGAAACCTATTCTGGAATTTGCTTTTTCTGCTTAGCTGACCATAGTCTTTCTGTTGGTTTCCATCTGCTTTGTAGTGCTAGGGCATGGTTCGAAGGTCCCGTGTTTGAAGCCACCCTGCCTCTGGGGCCTGACAAGCGTGTGGCTGCAGCTTGCTCTTCTGTGACCTGATAGGATTGCTAGGAGTTGGATGGATTTGAACCATCACATTTCCTGCTCCATAGACATGTAGGTGTTTTTCTGTTTCAGATGGTCGCCTCTCCAAAAAACTAGCAATCTCCTTGCTCTTAAAAGTTAGATGGATGGCGGGGGCGGGGTGGGGGGGGGGGGCGCAGAAATGCTTTCGGTGGCTGTGAGATTGTCAGCCTGCTGTTGTCGGACCTCATTGCCCCAAGTCCCCCAAAGCGACAGTGCAATAAAGTGATTTGATCACCAAAAAAAAAAAAAATACATGTGGGGGCTGAGCCCCGGTGGCTTAGTGGTTGTGCGCGGGACTGCGGCCCACTGGGACGGAGGTTTTAATTCCAGCTCCACAGGAGCAAAGGCCGGGCCTCCTACTCCCACCACCAGAGGGCAGTGATGCCCAAAAAACAAACAAAAATTTAGATGTGCTTTAATGGATATAGGAGCCCCCAATAACATGATTTAAAAAAAAAAAAGGAATAGGAGTCTACTCCCCCAGTGGAAAAAAATGGTTAAGGATAAATATCACACAGCCAGTGATGCTTTGATAAGCATGAAGAATTTTTGCAAGTGAGGATGCCCATTAAGAAGCAAAATGACGGGCTGAGCCCCGGTGGCGTAGTGGTTGTGCGCGGGACTGCGGCCCACTGGGACGGAGGTTCGATTCCAGCAGTGGGGCTGGGCCTCCTACTCCCACCACCAGAGAGCAGTGATGCCTAAAAAAATAAAAAAAAAAGCAAAATGGAGGGCTGAGTGCGGGTGGCGTAAGTGGTTTGAGTGCGGGACTGAGGCCCATGGGCTTGGCGGTTCAAATCTAGCAGCGGCTCTCAGGAGCAGGGCTGGGTAGCTCCCATGACCACCAGAGGGCAGTGATGCCCCCCCCCCAAAGAAGCAAAATGGAAATAGATTGTATTGTTTTGGTCAGATATTTAATACTTTTGTTTAAATTTTAAAACTCTTCTAAATAAAAAGACAATGCTTTTAAAACAGGGAAATATTGTGCTGGCTTTGGCAGCACACATACTAAAATGGAAATATTTTCAATAAATGAAATAGGCGCTTTCCATTAGTTTTGCAATGGCTATTCCTGTGCACCTGTTGTCCCATTGAGAGCTTCACACTGACTTAACAATCTTAATAGTGTGTGTGTTTGGTGGCAGGAATGGGATATGAACCGGAATAGTGGTGTTTTTTTGGTGTTTTTTTGTGTGTGTGTGGCATCACTGCTCTGGTGGGAGTAGAAAGCCCAGCTCCTGGAGAGCTGCTGCTGGATTTGAACCGTCAACACTGTAACCACTACGCTACCAGGGCTCAGCCCAATAGTGTTGTTTAAGACATAAGTTATATTGAGTTTTTCTTTTCTTTTTTTTTTTATTTTTTGGCATCACTGCCCTGGTGGTGGGAGTAGGAGGCCCAGCCTTTGCTCCTGTGAGCTGGAATTGGACCTCCATCCCAGTGGGCTGCAGTCCCGCGCACAACCACTACACCACCGGGGCTCAGCCCCAGCTTGACTTTTTCTAAAAATGAAGCTTTTCATTGTTCTAAGTGAAGGCAAAATACATAAAAAGATTACTGTCTGAGAATAAAGCTAGTAAATATTGGGGCAAAAGTCTGTGTGGGTCACACTCCCTGCTGCCATCTTCAAATCCAACTTCAGCAGCTGAGGGTTGGGGCGGGAGGGGGGGGTGCTCCTCTCCCACGGAGCTGCCAGCGCTTGCACGCTCAGCCTCCGCACCAGCGAGGTTCCCGGTAGGCGGGGTGAGATGAAAAGACCCCAAAACACTGTGGGGCAGTCGAGCGACCCCGAGACAGTTGTGTGTTGAAACACCTTTTCCCGTGTTCCTCCGTGGGTTGCCTTATGGGTGCAAATCCTTTAACCTGAGCGCCAGCAGCCTAGTGCTTTTAGCCACAGCACTGAAGGCGGAAAGGAGAAGGGAAAACCAATATAAGACTCTGCCATCGAGTAACGGCCACCCCATTAAAATGAAGCAGAACTGGGGCTGAGCCCTGGTGGCGTAGTGGTTGTGCGCGGGACTGCGGCCCACTGGGACGGAGGTTCGATTCCAGCTCCACGGAGCAAAGGCTGGGACTCCTACTCCCACCACCTGAGGGCAGTGATGCCCCCCCCCAAAAAAAAAAACAAAACAAAACAAATGAAGCAGAACTGTCCCTGTGGGCGCTAGGCGGGTCAAAGCCTTTCTTTCGCCCGACTGACCTGGGTCTTTGAAATATCTATCACAGGGCAGGATAACGCTCAAAAGTCAACTGAACGCACCTGGTTCATGGGGTAAAGGACAGATTAACTCCAAAAAAGCCCGAGGTCTGCAGGGAAGGGGTGGAGGGTGAGGAAGCGGACTGGGTCTCTGCAGCACAAGGTGAAGAACCAATAGCCGCCAGACAGACAGGCTTTAACAAACACTAAACTCCTCCCAGGGGCTGTTGGCTTAGCCTCCAGCCTGAGGGGAGGGGAATTTGTGAAAGAAAGAAGCAAACTGGGCCAGACAAAAGCTTTGGCACAGGAAGTCAGGTCGACAGAGGCTACATAGGTTCCCAGGTGGGAAGGAGAAGGAAACCCCATTGAAAGCAGCAGCTGGTGGTCAGTCTCCTGGCTTAAGCCTTTCAGGGTTAAACTCTGATCCCAGAGATGCCAGTGGGAAGTGTGAAGGATGAGGGTCTGGAATATTACCATGATGCAATGACATCACTCCCGCCAAGCATCCTACCAGATGATCTTTGAAGCAACAGAAAAGCACAAAGCAAGAGGAGATGTCGGAGTCATGTTTATAAAATGTCGTGCAAATCCAGCAGTGTCCCCATAGTCCCCGATGAGTGCTTCCAATAATAAGTGTCTGAGTGTAAGAAGAGGCTTCCTACATCTGGAATGGTGCAATTTCAGAAATCCTGGAGGCTTGAGTCCTCAACTTACTCACATTTAACAGTATTTAAAAGAGAAAAGAAACTATTCCATCCACTTTTGATCTATACCATACCAGTGACTTCAAAATGAATCCTTCATTCCTTCCTTCAACAGGTCTGTATTAATACTTACTCAATATTAAATACGTTGCAAGGTGTTTTTCAGGACTAAATGCAATGCCTATCTTACTAGAAAGAACGCAATGGTTATGGTCTTTGGTCTTTGCCTATTCTCTTACTTAACCCTTACTAAACTAGTAATTTATGGAGCACTTATAGGCCCAGAGTAGGATAATTTCTTCACATGTATCACCATGCTTAATTCTTATAAACCAAGTTATATTTACACCATTATCAACGAGGGTTAAGTCATGAGCAGTAACTTCCCGAAGGACTCCCATCTATGAAAAAATAATTTCTAGATTTAAGTAGTCCACTATAAGAACTTCCCTACATTTTGGAGTCGTGAAAACACTTCCATTTATAGTACATTAATTTCTGATTACGCTACAGTTTTTTAAAAACAGTCCTAGGATGCCTCTCCCAACTTCACTCTGCAGCCTTTTCCCGGGCTTCTCTTTTGCCATCAAAAGAGCCCTGGTGCTGTAGCAAGACAGTCCATTAATAGGACCCTCCTACTCAAAACCCCTCTAACCTCTACCTGTGAGTCTCATCCCATTTGGAGGAAGCTATCTGCTGGGCTAGTAGATGAGATTAAATTGGGATTAGGTCTTCACCTTAGTGGAGGGTGTGAACCAAGTCGCACCCTTTGTTTTCTTTTGGATATGCTTTGCTACAAGACAAAAACCACATCTCAAAACCATGCTCTGGGCTCAGAAGTTGCGCATGTCTGAAGTGGCAGAAGTCAAGGTCAGAGACACCACAGGTCTACCCGGGGCCAGATCACAGGAGCCTGGCTGAGATCAGAGACTTCCGTAGAGACAAGTACAGAGGGCAAGGCTGAAACAGTGGGTCTGAGAAGCAGAGCTCTGGGCTGACTTCCACAGAAGCAGAAGGCAAGGCACCCTGTGGTTTAGAGGCTGAGTTGCAGAGGGCTTAGCTACTGGCTAAGGAGGGTCCTGATGGAGACCAATGAAGGTATCTTTCTTGACTGCTTACTGGCCCTGCTTTGTGGTAACCTGCTAGTTTCCATAAGAATCCCCCTTAATGGTACTGTTTGCACGCTCTGTGAGACCCTTGCAATGAGTTATCGAAGCAAGAAGAGCAGTAGACTGATGAAGAGAGAACTGGTGTCAGTATAGGGACACACACACACACACACACACACACACACACAGAAGGCATGCCTGACCCTGCCTTGTGGCCATAAGGAATCCAGAGGAGGTGGGATAGGGTCACCCCTAGACTTACTGCAGGGGCAGTGCATTAAGGTCTGACAGCTAAGCCAACGCACCGCTAGAATTCTCCGGAACTCAGCAAAGATCAACTCACAGTCACCCGGAGGAAAAGGTCACTGACCGAATGTCAGAACCCAACTTCCACCCATGAGCTCCCTCCCCCTTTCGCACCGCGTTTTCTATAAAAACCCATGACTGCTGGTTCCCAACGACCTTACAGAACAGAATAGAATTGCCCCACGTGGAAAGTTTGCCACAGCTTTTAAAATTTTTAAATCATTTTATTGGGGGCTTTTACAGCTCGTATAACATTCCATACATCCATTCTATCAACCATATTTGCACATATCTTGCCATCCCCATTTTCAAACCATTTCCTTTCTACTTGAGCCTTTGGTGTAAGCTCTTTTCGCCCTCCTGCCCCCACCCGTCCACCCTCATGAATCCTTGTCTTGTTTTGTTTTTGTTTTTGTTTTTTTTGGGGCATCACTGCTCTCCGGTGGTGGGAGTAGTTGGCCCAGCCCCACTGCTGGAATTGAACCTCCGTCCCAGTGGACCACAGTCCCGTGCACAACCACTACGCCACCGGGCCTCAGCCCAAGGACATGATTCTTGAATAAATTCAGCAAGTGGCATATTCTTAAATTGCTTTCTTATTTCATGCTCTTCCCCAACTCCATTCCTTCTTGATGCAGGAGTTACCTGAGTTTTTCATCTTCTCTTCAAAGAGGAGACATTGCCAATATCCAGGGTCTTCCCCAGCACCCCCCTTTCCCCAGGATGAATGGTGTGGAGAAACAGGTGCAGTCTTTTCCCTGCAACTTCACAAAGGAGCATTCCAAAGGCCTTCCTTTCATCCATTGCATCCACAGCGGGAGGGGAGACCACCCGAGAACCAGCACAGGGCATGAACAAAGTGGCAGATCCTACTCTGGCTTTGTGCTTGACCCCCTGTGTGCTGACCTTCTGGAATTGCCCAGTGAGGACTATCAGCTGGTTCTGGGGGACGTCCACTTTGGGGTATACACTGAGCGATCCAGGGCATAACCTTGGTCTTCCCAGAGTGCCCACCGATGACAGGAATATTGACCCCTTGTGGTAGATCCAAAGACTTCACCTCCACAGCACAGGTGTTGGCCGTGGCAATGTCCAGGGGTTCATACCAAAGGCCTTCTTGGGGTTGTAGATGTTCATGGAAAGTTCCGCTACGGTCAGGATGGTGGATTTGCAGTGATGGAGAAATTGTGGCTTCAGGACCACGCTGAGCACAGACAACAGCCAGGATGGCCATGATGGGGGCACTGGTTTTGAGCCGGTCTTTCCGAGTTGTACCTGGCTCTTGTGGCACTTCTACCCCACTGGAATAGGTGGTACATTGAAAGTAGGGGAGCAAGAAAGAAATAAAGAAAAGAAAGTGGGGGGCGTCTGTTGTGGTCAGAGATAGCCCTTCACACTTGCTATGATTTCCATGGAGCTCAAAGCAGTGGCTACTCTGGGTGTGTGAGTAGTATCACGGAGGGCTAGGCAGCTCACTAAAGGCCTAGTCTACTGGAGAAGTAAGAGGCGCTAGCCCACTCTATTCCTCCGGAAGCCCCCTAACACAGCTGCTTCAACTTCATTCTCTGTGGAAGTGCCGACGCTGCGGGAGTTGGAAGACGGGAGAGGCTGGAGAGCAGGGTTGTGGAGATTTGAACTGGTGGAAGAAGGAACTGGAGGTCAGCTGGTAACTCAGACGCTCTTCCCTAACAACACCAATCTTTGCAGTCTTTAAAAAATGCAGATGATAGGGCTGAACCCCGGTGGTGTAGTGGTTGTGCGCGGGACTGCGGCCCACTGGGATGGAGGTTCGATTCCAGCTCCACGGAGCAAAGGCTGGGCCTCCTACTCCCACCACCTGAGGGCAGTGATGCCCCCCCCAAAGAAAATGCAGATGTAGAGGCTGAGCCCTGGTGGCGTTGTGCACAGGGCTGCGGCCCACTGGGTTAGAGGTTCAATCCAGCAAGAGCTCTCCAGGAGCAAGGCTGGGTCTCCTAGTCCCACCAGCAGAGGGCAGTGATGCAAAAAAAAAAATGCAGATGCAGAGAATCATTACAAACATCCAGCATCAGGATTCCTAGGGTTAGAGACCAAGGAAATACATTTGTTTTGTTTTGTTTTGTTTTTTTTGGGGGGGGGCATCACTGCTCTCCGGTGGTGGGAGTAGGAGGCCCAGCCCCACTGCTGGAATTGAACCTCCGTCCCAGTGGGCCGCAGTCCCGCGCACAACCACTACGCCACTGGGGCTCAGCCTGGAAATACATTTTGAGCAAGTAGTAGAGAGAATGTTTAAGAAACAAGAAAATACATTTTTGCAAGTGCTAGAGAGAATGTTTAAGGACACTACCAGAGAATACTTGTATAAGATTCAAATTCCTTTTCATTACAAAAGAAAGTTCTATGGGAATTATAGAATTATGTGTCTCTTTTAGTTTTGAGGAAAGATGATTAGAGAAGCAGCAATCAAGACATCAAAAGACTACTCCATTGGGCAAGTCTACTGCCCAGGACTGCTTTAGCATGCTAAAGAACATAGTATAATTTTTATTGCATCGTGTGCATGTGAAATGGATAGAGAAGGCTGCAGCAGAATTGGGGCATTTGACTTATGATATTAACGAAGAAGAAGGAAGGCACCATGGCCTGCTAGAAGAACAAGCAAATCTGTCTTGGAAGAAGTAAAGTCAGATGGCTTCTTAGAAGTGAATAGGGAGACATTCCTTTTGTGTGTGTGTGTGTGTGTGTGTGTGTGTGTGTGTGTATGTGCATCACTGCCCTCTGGTGGGAGTTGGAGGCCCAGCCTTGCTCCTGGAGAGCTGCTGCTGGATTTGAACCGCCAGTTCCATGGGCCGCAGTAGTGCACTCAACCACTATGCCACCGGGGCTCAGCCTGGCAGACATTTCATCTCACGTCCTTTGAACATGTTATCAGGAAACGTTAGCCCCTGGAGAAGGACACCTAAACAAAGGAAAAGCCTCCAAGACGTGGATTGACACAGTGGTGGCAGCAGTGGGCTCAGACATGGCGATAGTTGTGGGGACGGTGTTGGCAAGGGTTTCATCCTGCTGTACATTGGGTTGCAGTGAGTCGGGCTGCTTTGAGGCCTGACAGCAACGAGCGAGATCTCATAAGCCTTGCCGGAAACATCTATGAAGAAAGTTGCAAAAGTCCACGAACTAGACTCAAAGGAGATGTGAACAAATACTGAACTCCTGATTGAGCAGGCTCATTATTGTAATGAAGATAATATCTCTTAATTTCTTTTTTTTATTTCCCTTAATCTCATGTATATTTTAGGGTACTAAACAATCTGATTCTGATTGTGAGTTATGATGACTGAATAATTGGGGTGGGGGTGGGTGGGAAATCAGGAGAATGATCTTAACTTTCAGACAATATCCTAAGACAAAACGATGGTAGGGCAGGAACCAGGCAAGCCATGGGAAGGATTGATAGGTTCTTTGGATTGTTGACTGCAAACATGATGATCTGATATGTATTCATACCTATTTCACTAGGGAGAAAATTTTAAGACGGTAAATTGCAAAAATCAAAGTCTACAAATAGTGTTTTAAAAAATGCTGAGCGGGCTGAGCCCCGGTGGCGTAGTGGTTGTGCGCGGGACTGCGGCCCACTGGGTTGGAGGTTCAATTCCAGCTCCCAGGAGCAAAGGCTGGGCCTCCTACTCCCACCACCTGAGGGCAGTGATGCCTAAAAAAATAAAAAATAAAAAAAAATGCTGAGCTCCGGTGGCTTAGTGGTTGAGTGTGGGACTGAGCCCACTGGCTTGGTGGTTCAAATCCAGCAGCAGCTCTCATGAGCAAGGCTGGGCCTCCCACTCCCACCAGAGGGCAGTGATGCCCCAAACAAACAAACAAACAAACAAAAATAATCAGTGAAAATTGTCAAATGCTTAAATGTATTGAATTAAATGCACTTGGGGGTGCTTTTGAGTCAGGTAACAAAAATTCCATTTAAAAGTAGCTTAGTGGGGGCTGAGCCCCGGTGGTGTAGTGGTTGTGCACGGGACTGCAACCCACTGGGATGGAGGTTCAATTCCAGCTCCACGGAGCAAAGGCTGGGCCTCCTACTCCCACCAATTGAGGGCAGTGATGCCTAAAAATAAATAAATAAATAAAAAATAAAAGTAGCTTGGGCTGAGCCCCGGTGGCGTAGTGGTTGTGCGCGGGATTGCGGCCCACTGGGACGGAGGTTCAATTCCAGCAGAGGGGCTGCACCTCCTACTCCCATCACCGGAGAGCAGTGATGCCCCCCCCCCAAAAAAAATAAAAAAATAAAAGTAGCTTAATGGGGTCCTTGATGAAAAAGATTACACTAGGTGATCCTGAGTAGAGTGAGGGAAAATGTGGAACAAAACTCAAACTCATAAAAAAGACCAGACTTAGTGGTCTGATAAAGCCTGGTGAACCTCCTAAGACATTCTTCAAACCTGGATCTGAAGCCACACAATAGACGGATACGTATTTATAAGGTATGTATTGTGCAATGATCAAGTACAGGAGAGCAGCATTCTCTCAAGGATAAAGCTCAGGAGGGGGAGGGGGGCAGATGAGGAACAGGAACTCGCATACAATATAATAGCCAAAAGCTTTCTCAGAAGCTTGCCAGGAAACTTCCCTTCACATAATATCATTCAGAATTGATATATGTGTTAGTCTAGGCAGACTAGAGAAACAAACTCATAGACACACATATGGATATAAGGGTACTGTTTATATACAAAAGGAATGGAACATTGAGAAAGTATCCCAGCTCAGTCCAGTTCAAAGTCATAAGTCCGATATTAGCGCATATGCCCGATACCAGTCTATAATGTCTCTTTTTGGGCTGAGCCCCAGTGACGTAGTGGTTGTGCAGGACTGCAGCCCACTGGGATAGAGGTCCGATTCCAGCTCCACGGAGCAAAGGCTGGGCCTCCTACTCCCACCACCTGAGGGCAGTGATGCGGCCCCCCCCCCCAAAAAAAAAAAAGTCTCTTTTTGACTCACGAAGTCACAGGCCAGTGGGTGCAGAATCCCAGCGCTGGCAGGGGTGTCCCCATGGCTCTTCGCTTCCAGGGCTCAGGGTCCATCAACAGCATCCAGTGGTGGCAGAGACAATTCAGCACTGGCCAGGTTCTCCTCACGGCTTCGCCAACTTCACAGGTCTGGTTCCATCAGGGCAAGGCCCTGTGGCTTTTCTTCCAGATCCTTCAGCTCCTTGGACACTGCCATCTTGTCTTAGCCATAATTTGTCATTTCTGAGACTAACTCCCAACAACTGGGGAAATAGCTTTTCATGTCCACGAGGGAAATATCGTGAGATTTACCAGAAGTCTCAGGAAAAAGCAAAGACCATATGAAACCCTCATTGGCTACTCAATGGCTATCTCCAGATTAACAGGCTAGACTTCACTCCTACATCTCAATCATGAAATTAGCATAAGCACATGACTGCCACACATAAGTAGATCATTTAACTAAGATGCAAGTGCAATGCTTATCATTGGCTTTGATAAGTCACATTCCCTTCTGGATAAAAACACATGACCTCCGTAAATCCATTGGTTGTGAGTGAAAGACCAATAGCTCCTGATATACAGTAAGATTAGTTTATGTCTCTTGTAGCAAAGCCCCTAGTAGGTTGGCTTCAAGTGCAGAATCACTAACAAGTGTATGTGGAAATTGCACGTTTGATTAAACTTATGTTAGTTCAGTTCAATGAAATATATTTAGTAGTCTTGGTTTTTTTTTTTTACTTAAAAATGTCTTATTGGGTTGAGCCCCGGTGGCGTAAGTGGTTGAGTGCGGGACTGCGGCCCGCAGGCTTGGAGGTTTAAATCCAGGGGCGGCTCTCAGGAGCAGCACTGGGTAACACCCACGACCACCAGAGGCAGTGATGCCACAAAAAAAAAATGTCTTATTGGCTCATGAGGGAGGTGGGAGATGGGAAGAAGGGGAAATATGAGGAGCTAATGCCAAGGGCTTAAGTAGAAAGAAAATATCTTGAGAGTGATGATGGCAACAAATGTACAAATGTGCTTGACATAGAATGGACTTGTATGTCCCCAATAAAACCATTTTTTAAATGTTCTATTGACTTAAACTTTAATTTATACATTTTTTTTGGGGGGGGCATCACTGCCTCTGGTGGTCCTGGGTGCTACCCAGTGCTGCTCCTAAGAGCCGCCTCTGGATTTGAACCGCCAAGCCCGCAGGCCACAGTACTGCACTCAACCACTTACGCCACCTGGGCTCAGTCCTTATACAATTTAATCATTCAATCCTATTAAGATTTGGACAATCATTACCACAAACAGTTTCCATACACTTTTTTCTCATGTTCATTGTTGCTAGCCCCCCATTTTCTCCCATCCTCCTTTGCCATGCTCCTATCCAGTTACTGTCTCTATAGATCTGCCTATACGTCTACAGAAACTCATACAGAACAAAACACAATCATAAAAATTCATACACAGCAAAAATAAAACAAATGCAAATCATACAAAGCAAACAAACAAAAATCCAACAGCAATGACTACACAAAACCTAGAGCCCCAATAAAATTATTTTAAAAAAGAGAACAACATAGAAACCCCTTAATCTAAGAGAAAACAGAAAATATCTAAAACTGAAACAACTTTAAAGTGAGTTGATGATGAAAGTATAAGTGTTGAATTTTTAAAAAATGAGTTGCAAAGAATTGATATAAGGAATGTTATAAGAGCTGTAAAAGTCCCTAATAAAATGATTGAGGGGGGAATTAGTCGAAAGGGAGATCAAATGATAAGGTATTACATTTTAACCTAACTACATTTGCCATAATTGACTTTACAATGCTTTTTGTATGCTAGCATATCTATATGGTTAAAGGGAATCCACCGGAGACTTAATCCATGTGGGAATCTTGCAAATGAATTTGGGTCTTGCACTGTCTTCCACAGTCTTCTGCAAACTGATTGCTTACAATTTAAGTTCTGGTACTCTCCCTTTCTTCTGATTTAGGTTTTGCTACTGTTGGTCGTGGGATGACACAGGATGGCGTGCTTCTTCATGTGGACTTAGTTGACACCTCACTTTGATAGCTGCTCATTTCTTTATGTCTTTTTTTTTTTTTTTTTTTGTGGGCATCACTGCCTCTGGTGGTCGTGGGCACTACCTAGCCGCCGCTGGATTTGAACCGCCAAGCCTGCGGGCTGCAGTTCCGCACTCAACCACTTACGCCACCGGGGCTCAGCCCAGCTGCTCATTTTTTAATGAGCCCCGGTGGTGCAGTGGTTACACATCTATACATGGAGCTGCCAACCTCAACGTCATTTGAATCCACCCACTGCTCCTTGGGAGAAAGTCCGGGCTTTTTTCCCTGATAAAGAGTCACTCTCAGGGGGCTGAGCCCCGGGGACGTAGTGGTTGTGCACGGGACTGCGGCCCACTGGGATGGAGATTCAATTCCAGCAGTGGGGCTGGGCCTCCTCCTACTCCCACCGCTGGAGAGCAGTGATGCCCCCCCAAAAATAAATAAAAATAAAGAAAGAAAAGAAAATGATGATGACCACAAATATAAAAGTGTGCTTTGCATACAATGGATGTATGTATAGGATTGTGGTATGATTTAAAAAATTAAATTAAAAAAAAATTTTGGGGGCATTACTGCTCTTTGGTGGTGGGAGTAGGAGGCCCAGCCCCACTACTGGAATCGAACCTCCATCCCAGTGGACTGCAGTCCCGCACACAACCACTAGACCACCAGGGCTCAGCTCTAAATTAAAATTTAAAAAAATAATTAGCTGTTCTTAGATTGCAGCTAAAATTATGTTAAGTGCAAACCTATTCACATATCTATAGTTTATAAAGGTCTCTGGTTATTTTGTATACAGTTTTGTCATAAAGAATATTATAAATTATCGACTAGGCATAAGGTAATTCTATTGGATCGTATCATTAGTTGAGCCTATGGTTTAGTCATGAGAAATTGAAAACATCTTGGCGTATTGACCAGGAATCTCTACCATACTGGTCCATGTGCTGTTCCCAGGCGCCCCTGGTTTGGAGATGTGACCAGGTGGGCAGCAGGCAGAGGGTCAGATTCAGGGGGAGGAAGGAGTCATTGCCTCTCAATTAGGCTTCTTTCTGCCTCAGAACCTGCCGCTGGCCTCATCTCCAACCACCAGACTCAAGAGAGAGCTTGACAAGGATTGGTCCATTGTCCTGACAAATTAAGACCCCAGAGTCTTGCACCATCTTAATCAGGACTGTCCAGTGGGGACAGAAGGATAGATTGATCACCCCTCAGCCAGGATTACTATTGGTTCCAGGTAGGAGGAAGGAACTGTTTAAACATTGATTGCCTGATTGATTGATTGTGTATAACCAACTGCTGTTTGCTGTGTGTCTCCATGGTGAGGAGACCCCAAGCCATGGAGTCTGATTGAGTTCCAACCTTCAGCATCACAGTCATGTCGTTGGGCACAAGCGAGAGGCACCTGTGTGCCTGTGTGGAGGCTGACCAGGCTGGACTTTATAGGAGTCCCCCTTTGTCATGGAGGATCTGGACTGTAGCGAGGGACATGCTCAGGCAGACGTCTGTGTGGTGTCATTCAGAGGCACCCCCTTCCTTCTCACATACACCACAGGTAATCACCAGGTACAGCCCACCATGGTTGTGTGATTAATAATCTGGATTCTGTTGTCACGCTAAAACCAGGATGACTCTGAACAATTCCCTGTGCCAGGTCCAGTGGCCACCCTTTGAAGTAGATTGGCCCCCAGGGGGCATACTTAGCCCCCTTATAATCCATGTACTTTGGAATGTGGTCTGGGGAGCCCTAGCCACCCTGATCAATTCCCCTATATAGATTCCTGGTTAACTGTGTCTCCTCCCTGCCTCCGTGGGGCCAGTATTGTTACACAAGGCAGCGAGAAAGTCAGAGTTGTGCTGCTGAAAACAGGGCAGACAGTCCACCAAACTGCCCCTGGGGAAGAGCCCTTCCACTACCCTCCAGCTCTCCATCTCCAGCACCAGCGGAGGCTGTTATTCTCCCTGCCCTCAGTCTCCCTGATGCTCCTGGTGCCAACTGCAGAGGCCAACCCCACTGCCCCACCAGTTTCCAGCTGTCTTCACACCTTCAATGAGTCCAGCATCTCCCTCAACTGCTGGACAATGTCCGCTCTGAGGAATGCAGCCATCGGGACTGTGCAAACCCTTCAGAATGAGGGCTCCAGGTAGCTCATGCGTAATTTCCTGCCCTTTAGAACCTCCGACCTCCCCAATTGGAAAAAAGAGGACTCTTCCTGCACCCTTATGTAGAGAAGCCCCAAGCTTTGGTTGAATGAGCTGATTCACTGATCCAGACCCACGCCCCCACCTGGGATGACTGCCTTCATTTTCTCATCACCTGTTTTAATACAGAAGAAAGAAGCATCGGGCTGAGTAGTGGTTGTGCACAGGACTGCAGCCCACCGGGATGGAGGTTCAATTCCAGCAGCGACTCCACAGGAGCAAAGCCTGGGCCTACTATTCCCACCACCAGAGGGCAGTGAAGGCCCCCCCCCAAAAAAAATAGAAAGAAGCATCACCCTTCAGGCATGAAAGCCCCTGCAAACCCTTGTCCCCCAAGCCCCTCTCGATCCCACACTGTAGGCAGCCCCTGAGTGTTCCCAGATGCCCAGTCCTCTGGACTTCCTTACTCTAGAGAGGCAGGCTGCCTTTACCCAGTAGCAGGCAGTTCTTTTGCAGGGGATCCATCTCGGAAGGTGGAACCCCATGAACATGTCTGAACCAGTCATGTCTGAATGGGTAGGCAAGAGAAACAAATTCACAGACACGTATATGGATATAGGGAATGGTTTATATACAAAAGGAATGGAACATTAGGAAAGCATCCCAACCCAATCCAGTACAAAGCCATAAGTCCAATATTAGCTCCTATGTGTGATATCAGTCTATAATGTCTCCTACCAACTCATGAAGTCACAGGCCAGTGGGTGCAGAGTCCCGGCACTGGCAGGGGTCCCCTAATGGCTCCTCATTTCCTAGGCCCAGAGTCCATCAACAGTATCCAAAGTGGTAGAAGCAACTCAGCACTGACAGGGGTCTCCATGGGGCTTCTCCAGCTTCAGAGGTCTGGTTCCATCAGGGTAAGGCCGCGTGGCTTCTCCGGCTCCTTCAGCATCTCCAACGCCACCATCTTTTCTCGTCCGTAATTCATTGTCTCTGAGACTAGCTCCCAACAACTGGGGAGATAGCGTCTCATCTCCACAAGGGAAATATCATGAGATTTCCCAGAAGTCTCAGGAGAAAGCAATGCCCACACGGATGCCTCATTGGCTACTCAATGGTTATCTCCAGATTAAAAGGCTAGACTCCATCCCTACATCTCAGTCATGAAATTAACATAAGCACATGACCACCACAACCAGCCACAGTCCTCCAGAAGCCTAAGGAAAGCCTGGGAGATCACGATGAGCATCTCTGTGAAGCATATCAACACCTTGTAGCCTGTCTCTGCAAAGACTGTGCCACTGTCATTGGGGCTACTAGGAAAACCACCACACAAACCTCATGTCAGCCCAGTGCTGCTGGTGTGGGGGCAGGACTATCTTCTATCTTCCTGATTGCCCTGTGCCCTTCCAGAGTCAAGATCTTCCATCCAGACTTGGGGCAAGAATCGCCTTTATGTCAGAGGCCTCCATCCAGCTGTCCCTGAATGACACAAAGCACCTTGTCATGACCCTTACTGTACCGCCAAAAGATGAGTGGAGACTTCACTTAAGACACCCCACCAGTCAAGAGAACCCAGAAGAGCTCCTCATGGCCTTTCCTCACATCTGGGCCAAGCACACCCCCCCTCCCAGCACTTGCCTGAGGACAGTCATAGTTGAACTTGAGCCAGGAGCCTAACCCGTGAAGGTCAGACAGTACCCTATCAGAAGTGGCCAGTCACTGATACACTCAACATGGGTTCAACAGGCGCAATTGCACAGCAATAATTATTATTTATTATAATAAGGCTATAGAGAGCATGAGAGAGAGAGAGAGAAATAATAAGAGTCAGACACATTTCACATCAGGGTAACATGCTTGCCTCAGCCCCACTTGGTGGTCCATGTAGAGAGAGAGAGTGGGGGACGGGATTACATGATGAGGGAGAGGGGCCTGGGAGCCCTCCTGCACCGAGAGACAGGAGAGAGGCAGAAGAGAGAGCCTCTATCCTATGTCTAATATTTTTGTACTCTCAAGAGCCAAGCCAAGGGCCCCAATTACAGGCAAGGACATACGTGACAGGAAGGGGTTGTGGCATATGCACACGTTATAGGAAAGGGGAGTATCAGGCTCCCATGTGACAAAACCAGAACCCAGACTCCTGGATGTGGCTAAACAGGTTACACTAGGTTACACAGGTTAACAGCAGCTTGTGAATCTGCACACAGGCTTCCATGGAAGAGAACCATCATCCTAACAGCAGGGGAGTCAGCTCTCTAGTGAGACACACAAAGACCTCCGATAACTAGGAGCATCAGGGAGAACAGCTAACTTAACTTACACACCAAATGCTGGTCAATAGTTTGCTTAATATTTTGGAGTATAATAATTGCGGGAAAATCCTGTCTTCTTCCCACAGTACCCTATCTCCAGAGAGGTCTGTATGGGGATTTGAAAGCAAATTGTTACACTCTGAGAAAGAGACAGATATTTCGGGAATGCCAGTCTGCTTGGAACACTCCCCTCTTCCCCAGAAAGAAGTCTGGTTGGGGTGGGTGGGGAAGGAAGGTGAGGTACTGCAAGGCTGATGGACTGTCTCTAGTCACCCTGCCCCTCAGGGTCCTGAACCCATGTACACTCTTGAGCCTCCTTCTACCCAAGGGCACCTGGTTACCTGTGTGAACCTGAAAGGTACCTCCTACCTAAGACTCGTGCCCATCAGCCAGCCCATCTTTACCTTAAGGGGCGGACCCGAGCTCCTAAATTGGGGGACATTGACTTACCCTGGAGGTACAGGATTCGCCCACCTTGTTTGGAGAGGCCTTATCATTGAACTTGACCAGCTTCCCTGAGACAAGCTAACCTGCTTACTCCTCCAGTATGTGCGCGACTTGTTCCTTGTTAGCAAGTCCGGGGAGGAGGACTGTTGGACAGGGACACTTGGGCAACTCGTGGATCCTGCAGGACACAAGGTATCATGGGATTAGGCACAAATATGCCAGCAGCTTGTTGGATACCTGGGGGTTCATCTTGCAGGGAGATGTCGCTCTCTGGGGCCAGAGAGAGAAAACAGGTCATTTCCTCCATCCCTCTGCCTGCTCTCCACCAGGAAGGAGCTAGGGGCGTTTCTGGGTGTGGCAGGATTTTTGGCTTGGCACAAAAGGCAAAGCCTCTGCATGGTGCCTTGATGGGGCCAGACAGCACCCCTTTTGAGTGGATGCAGGCTCCAGGTCAAGCCTACACTGACATAAAATGGGCTCTGACTGAGGCCCCTGCCTTCTGTCCTCCGGCCAGACATGCAGGTAGACTACACTGACATACGCAGAGTCGGTAACCACCTGCACTTTCTCTGGACGGGAAGAGGCAAGACCCACGTGCGCAGCAAAGGCCCGAGAGGTGACCAACCTCTCTGTCAAACCATCCCTCAGTATGGAATCCCTGTGACTGCAGGAAGTGACAATGGACTGTCATCTGCAGCACAAGAGGCCCAACAATGAACCATTCTCTTGGGGATGAAGTGGAACTCACTTGCAGCCTCCAGCCCTCAGAGCTCGTCAAGCAGAGCAAATAAACTGAACTCTGAAGGCAGCGATGGGAAAGCTTTTCCAGGAAAATGGGTTCCAATGACCCAAGGTCCTGCCTTTCATACTTCTCTGGGCTTGGTGTATGTACCCTGGGGCCCAGCAGATATGCTCCTTCTAAAATAATGTTGGGGAGACATTGGACCCTTGTAAAACAGGGGTGATCCTCTGCCCTAGGCATGCAAAGCCTCAGTGAAGAGCCCCCAGTCCTGGAGCTGCCCCCAAAGACATCCACCATGTTGCGCTAGATTCCTGTCCAGTCCCCTAGGGAACTCCAGTCCATCTTTTCAACCCGAAGACTCAGTGCAGGTGAAAAAAATCTGGAAACAGGAACCCTTAAAGCCAGCATAGACTGAACCCCATCCCGCAATATTGGTAGCCTCGAGGGCTGTTAAAGTTACCCTGGGGTATGCCCATGAGCCCATCACACCCGAGGAAAAAGCTCATGCCCCTAGGTTGACTGCCAGCCTGCTCCTTCCATGGACCGCACTCAAGGGACCCAGAGACAAAAGGGTGGGGAAGACTACAGCCCTGCCCTGGTCACAGCACCGGAAACTGACGAGCAGACCAAGGCCAAAGCCGAGGCTCTTCTTCAGACACCACATGAGCCCCTCGTGGGCTGTCACCTCAGGAGCATGCTCCGCCAGAAGCCCTAGTAGCGCTCCAGTGTGTCTTAGGACGAGCTGTGAGCAACCCTGAAGAATGCACCCTTTTTCAGCGGCTGCTCCCTGGGGCCTTTTACACTGTCGTGTAGCACCGTTGGGGATACATTTAATCTGCTTATAGTCTTCTTCACTACACCCCACCCGGCTCTTCCTGTTATCAGTCCTTGAGTTCAATGCCTGCCTCCTACTCACCTGTGGAGGGTCGATTGCCTGCCTGGCAGCAGCTTAGCCCCCTCCCATATCTGTGTCTGTTTCCCCCCGCCCATGAGGACTGGACCGGGAGGCGGGGATGGGGTGTGGGCAGGGCGGCTGGCAAATGAGAACTGAGATGTGGCAACGAGACCCCGCGTCAGGGCATCCTGAAGCCCTTGCACTCGTGAGAAGAGGCCTTCTGGACCACCGCTTGGCAAGGCTGGCCGTCCGACCCTGCCATCAAGGAATCAACAACCAACTCCATTTAGTTAGGGGACAACAACCTCCCAATTATAAACCCCATTAGCAGCGCAGTCCCCTCTGTGCCCCAGGTATCTCCTTTATACCCGCCAAGAGGAGGACTCTGAAAGGGGTAACGCACGAGGAGCACAGAGTCGGGCATCCCAAGGGGGAGATGCAAGGGAACTGCTAGTGGGAATTCTCACCCAGCGCCTTGATATTAGCTCCTCATTTCCCCTCCCTGCTCCCCTCTCCCTCATCCATAAGGTTTTTAAATGACGAATCACTCAGATGTTCACAGCCTATTCCTTCTTGGTAGTCTGTTCTTAGCTGGAAGTTCCCCTGTGATCTCTCGGCCTTGGGTGACTGTGAGGACTGCCAATGCCAGGGAGGTGGCTTCTGCATCACAGCGTACCAGAGCAGCCACCGCGGGATGACACACTGCCAGACACGGAGTGGTGTCGATTCAGAACAATCTTATAGAAGGTATCTGAAACGGGGACTCTTTACAGGAACAGTCTTTTTCTCACTGGAAGGCGTTGGTGAATTTGAACCGGCAACCTTAGAGTTAACCGTTTAATATGACACCAATGGGGCTGAGCCCCGGTGACGAAGTGGTTGTGCGCGGGACTGTGGCCCACTGGGACGGAGGTTCAATTCCAGCAGTGGGGCTGGGCCTCCTACTCCCACCACCGGAGAGCAGTGATGCCCAACCCCCACCCCCACCCCACCCCCCCAAAAAAGAAAGAAACCAATGTGAGCTCTGGCAAAAACCAAACTGGCCACCATCCACATGGAGTCAATACTGACTCAGGAGACCCCTGCGGGTTTCCAAGACTGTCCGTGTTTACTGGAGCAGAGAGCCCGATCTTTCTCCCTGGACCTGCTGGTGGGTCCAACCGCTGACTGTGGGCCTCTCAGCCCCGCAGTCATCACTGCTCTGCCAGGGCTCCCTAACACGGATTCTAGGCTCCTTTCATCACCACCCCAAGAGCGAGCAGCTCCCCTGGAAGGGCAGCTGGTTTCTCTGTCTCCTGGGCAGGCAGTCAGCCCTTCTAACAGAGGGAGAAGATGGAGGATGCATCTGCTTCGCCAAAGCTCTACAAAACCCCCCTTTGAGTTAGACTCAACTAGATGGAAGCGGTTGTTGAATGGTTTTTAGGGATTAGTCCGTCATTCGTATACTCTATCTGACATGTTGAAACATTGATTATATTGAAAATTACCAAGGCAGTCTACAAATAAATGGGTGATTGAAGTGTAATGTTAGATAGTGCCTTTTTTTGTTTTTAGGTTCTAAATATCCCACACTTTCTCTTAGCCAGCTGTTTATGAATTGTGTGAAAAAGCTCAACAGCCCCCATTTTTTGTTCCCAGCTGCCATGGTCCAGCTGAGTTAATCCGAATCCTGAGAAGGCTGAGAGCTTTTCACGGGGTTGACAAGCCTTCAGATCCGATCTTCTAGAAATCACATGCAGTTAGCAGACACAGATTCATTCGGAGACAAAACTGGAAGTTTTTTACAATTTTGGAATGCCAAATTCCTTTCTGTTAAAACTTGATGCAGAAATAAAATTAATGCTTAATTAACGCGATAACACAAACATTTGAGTAATAGAAATACTAGAAGAATGCCATGGCCTTTTTGCCAATTGACACATAGTTTCAACGCAAACTAAAGGCAGAGAAAATCAGCGCAACACTGTTCCCTTTGCTAAAAAGCAAAGACTGAAGAATGCCTAGGGCTGAGGAAGCTGTAGATAAATGAGCACAAGTGCTAGAATCCGGGAAGAGAGGAACATTGGTAATAAAGGGTAGCTAACAGGAGTGTTATCATCACATGGGTTACCGCTAGGTTTTCCAGAGTTGGAAAAGACCCAACTGAAAAACACAGCTTCCCCATTGATCAGATTTGTGGCCTGAGGCTAGTTACTTTGCAACCTTGAATGCAATAGATGTCCTTGTATGCAAATGAACAGTCCTTGAAGCCATTCGAAAAGCTTGCTGTGAGGACTGAAGAAGAACCCTACTTGATAGGATTGAAATGTGGAATAATGTGGTATGCGTATTGAATCCCAACTACTAATAAAAAAGAATTCATTCTACCATTAAAAAGAAGAAGGGCTGAGCCCTGGTGGCCTACTGGTTGTGTGCGGGGCTGCGGCCCACAGGTTTGACGATTCATAATCGAGCAGCAGCTCTCCAGGAGCAAGGATGGGCCTCTGACTCCCACTAGGGGGCAGTGATGCCCACAAAAAAAAGAAAAAAAAAAAGAAAACCATCTCTAATCTACATTTTATCTACTACAAAGAATGTGTGCAAGGAATGGCAGTCTGAACCAAATTGCGGGGGTCAGGAGGGGGAGGAGTGCAAACCCATTGTCATCAAGTCCATCCGTGTCCTGGGAAGACAGAGCACAACAGCGCCTCAGGGTTTCTGAGACTGTCCATCTCCCTGGACCGGACCCTCCCTCTAGCTCCCCAGGAGCAGCTGGGGAGTTTAATTGACACCTTCTCATTAGCAGCTGAATGCTAACCCCACAGCGCCATCTGGTGACCCTTGCTGGTATGTGTAGGCAAATGTCAAACGTGAATATACTTTTTTCCACCGATTACTTTTCTAGGACTTTTTTTTTTTTTTGGAATTTCTGTATGAGTGTCAATTAAACAACATGAACATATATTCATTGCAGCATTGATGCAAGTCGTTTTAAAAAATCTAGATGTCCATTAGTAATAGAACTTTATTTTTTAGAAAAAACTTTATTTAATCATTTCCAGATAGAGACATATATTGGTATATTTATATAGCCATAAAAATAATGTTGGAGGTTCAAATCCAGCAGCAAGGCTGGGTCTCCTACACCCACCACCAGAGGGAAGTGATGCCCCCCCCCCAAAAAAAGCAAAAAAAACCCGCCCAAAATAAAATAAAATAAATTTAAAAATACATATAAAAATAAAAGAAATATGGGGGCTGGAAGGGACAAGGAGTTGATGCTAAGGGCTCAAACAGAAAGTAAATATTTAGAAAACAATGATGGTAACATGTACAAATATGCTTGATACGATTGATGTATGGATTGTTATAAGAACTGTAAGAGAGGCTGAGCCCCGATGGCATAGTGGTTGTGCGTGGGACTGTGGCCCACTGGGACGGAGGTTCAATTCCAGCAGTGGGGCTGGGCCTCCTACTCCCACCACCGGAGAGCAGTGATGCCCAACCTCCCACCCCCCAAAAATAAAGAAAAAAAAAAGCTGTAAGAGCTCCCAATCAAACATTCTTTAAAAATAAGTGAAAATAAGGGCTGAGCCCCGGTGGCACAGTGGTTGTGCGCAGGACTGCGGCCCACTGGATGGAGGTTCAATTCCAGCTCCACGGAGCAAAGGCTGGGCCTCCTACTCCCACCACCTGAGGGCAGTGATGCCCAAACAATAAAACAAAACAAAAAAATGAAAATAAAAGAAATATAAAGTAGATTTAAATCCATGGTAAATAATTGTGCTACTTGTTTATTGTGGTGAAGGAGAAGATTACAGATGATTCTATTTGTCAGACAAAAGCAAGCAAAAGAACTTTTCATTTTCTGCTGTTGGACTTTTTAAAGGGCACTTATTATCAGGCAAAAATAATAATTATCATTATTGGGAAGAATATGAGTAACCTCTATGAGAATAAATACTTTTCAGTAATGTTTGTTTGTTTGTTTATTGTGGGCATTACTGCCCCCTGGGGATCGTGGGAGCTACCCAGTGTTGCTCCTGAGAGCAGCCGCTGGATTCGAACTACCAAACTCACAGGCTGCAGTCCCACACTCAACCAGTTACACCACTGGGACTCAGCCCTTAGACAACTTTCTTATTACGCTGTTGGTGCTCGGTCTCAGGCATCACTTCTTTCCATTTTACCCGGGCTGCTGCTGTGGGTCAGCGTGTCTCAGAATGATCTCCAAAGACAGTCCTGCTCCGGAATTTTGCTGGGGCCTGGTTTCAAGGTGAAGGTGTTCACCAAGGCTGTTCTCATAGACCGCTTTGTTCATCATTTGTTTCATCCCCTTAGCAGACAGGACAGAAGTCCACAGCTGTTAGCAGCTAAGGTAGAATACTCATGGCACCAGTTTTTGATTTTTTTTTTGTTTTTTTTTTTTGGGGGGGGGGGTAGGGTGGGGAAATGTCCAGGGCATTTTTCTTGTTGACTTTAAATAAATAATAACATATTTATTATGAGTATGTTGAGAAAGTTGGACAAAGCATTAGCAGGACAATGCCCGGGAAACACCATCGGCGTCCTTCTCCTGCTCATTCCTCTCTTCAAGCAAGGACAATTTTGGGAGCACTTTGATGGAGAATCTTTCGGCATCTACCTCATAGTCCTGATTTGGCTCCTTCTGACTCTTTGTTGTTGTTTCCTAGTCTTAAGACAGTTTTAAAGGGGCTGAGCCCCGGTGGCGTAGTGGTTGTGCGCGGGACTGCGGCCCACTGAGATGGAGGTTCGATTCCAGCTCCACAGAGCAAAGGCTGGGCCTCCTACTCCCACCACCCGAGGGCAGTGATGCCTCCTCCCCTACCCCCCCCCCCAAAAAAAAAGAAGAAAAAAAAGACAGTTTTAAAGGGTCCCTCCTTTCGGCTGAGCCCCGGTGGTGTGGTGGTTGAGTGCAGAACTGCGGCCCACTGGCTTGGTGGTTCAAATCCAGCAGCGGTTGTCCAGGAGCAAGGCTAGGTAGCTCCCATGACCACCAGAGCTCAGTGATGCAAAAAAAAAAAAAAAAAGGGTCCCTACTTTCTTTAATTAATGATATAAAAAGGCTGAAGATATAGGATTAAATTCTGAGGACCCTCAGTTCTCTAGACATCCTCTAAATGGCTGGTATCACCATTTACAACTTGATAGGGCTTACATTGAGAAATAAAGTTTATATCCTTATTTTTTTTTCTGCTTTTTTTTTTTGGGGGGGGGTGGGCATCACTGCTCTCCGGTGGTGGGAGTAGAAGGTCCAGCCCCACTGCTGGAATTGAACCTCCATCCCAGTGGGCCGCAGTCCCACGCACAACCACTACGCCACCGGGGCTCAGCCCTGTTTGCACTTTTAATGGCCATTGAGGAAATTTAAAACATCAGTTGCTGTTCACCCAAGACAGTTGGAGAATAGCATCTTCAAGAACTATGTTATGCTAATTGACCACTGTGTTCCCTGTGACTGTTGTCCTGGGCCCCCCAGGCCTGGAGCTTCTTTTTCTTTAAGGTGTTTGGTTGCCTTTAAGAAAGCCATGCAACTTCACTGCCTGGATGCTTCACTATAGCCCTGGACATAGTCACAATAAAGTTCAATACCCATGTACCAATAGCACCACACACACACACACACACACACACACACACATATCTTTTAGGTGTTCTCCTGGTCTCCCTCCCTCTGACCTCTCCTCTCATATATTTCTCCTTGTGTTTTCTTTTGCCATGGTCACATGGTGTTTGCTACACCCATATTATCTTAAACTTCTATCTGAAACTTTTGTCTTAAACTTTATCTGAATTAATGTTTACTATATGGGGTTGACCAGCTGACAACACATTAGGTTTGCTGTTTGTTTGCTCTAGTTAGTGATCTCCCCCCACCCAATTCTGTGTGCCTTTAAACAATTTCTGTTTAAAGAGGATTTTTCAAATATCTATTTTATGGAGTTTTTATCATTACTATCTGTTGAAAGGTTGCTGGGATGGCTCCATTCCATTTAATTCTATTCCCAATTTTACAAATTAAAGAAAGAGTCCCTTAAAAAAAATCATTTAAAAAAAAAACAAAAAACAACTATCCTAAAGGGGTAATTTAAGATGTAAATAATCACCCAGCTATTCAGCGCAGATGCAGCGTCAACCTGAGAACCTATGATTCCAAATCAATTATTTTACCAAATAGTTCAGAAACATGTGATGGAACTTTTTAGAATTTTGTGTAGAATTAGACCTAGAAAAAATTTAGAACCAGAAGTCTGCCTAAATTCTGATTATTCCCTATGTGTTTAGTGACTATATTTGACAAAGTATTGAGGCTATAAAATTTTCAAATATTTTGATTCACTTTCCTTCAACATATAAATTATATCCTAAGTGTTTTATTGTCAGAAGATATTTCCATTTTCTATATCAATCATATCAATTAGAGACTCTAAGATAAAAGAAATGATTATTAATCATATCAAGAAGGAGGAACCAATCGGAAGGATCTACATATAACCCCTTCCTGGCGGACAGACAACAGAAAAGTGGGTGAAGGAAGACTTTGGACAATGTAAGACATGACAAAAATAATTATAATTTATAAGTTATGAAGGGTTTGTGAGGGAGAGGCGCAGGCAGGGGAAGGACAAATGAGGAGCTGATACCAAGGGCTCAAGTAGAAAGCAAATGTTTTGAGAATGAGGATGTCAACAAATATGCTTGAGCCAATGGATGGATGTATGGGTTGTGATAAGAGGGTTCTTTTTTGGGGGTGGGGGTGGGGTGGGGCATCACTGCCCTGGTGGGACTAGGAAGCCCAGCCTTGCTCCTGGAGAGTTGCTGCGGGATTTGTACCATCAACCCTCTGGGCTGCAGTCCCACACACAACCACTGCGCCACCAGGGCTCAGCCAAGAGTTATTCAAGCCCCCAATAAAATGATTTAAAAAAGAAAAAAAATCAATGATGCCCACAAAAAAACCAAAAAATAAAAAAAATCATACCAAGAAGTGATCACATCCATTCTAAGAAATCCTGATCAACTTCCTATGAGATAACCATTAGTTCCTAAAAGGAAACTGCCCACATGCAAAAACAAATCCAACATTTATCCACAATAAAAATTGCCCCAAATATTTTGCATTGTTTAGGAGAAAAAGGAGTGGATATTTCTAAGTTGCTTTGCAATTCACCAATTTTCTGACCAGCAAAATTTGTTTCCCAGTGTCTGCTGATTAGCTTCCTTTTTCTGCTTCTTCAGGTTCTTCCTTCCTTCCTTCCTTCCTTCCTTCCTTCCTTCCTTCCTTCCTTCTTTCCTTCCTTCCTTCCTTCCTTCCTTTCTTTCTTTCTGGCATCACCGCCCTTTGGTGGTGGGAGTAGGAGGCCCAGCCTTGCTGCTGGATTTGAACCTCCAACTCAGTGGGCCACAGTCCCGCGCACAACCACTACGCCACCGGGACTCAGCCTTTCTTCAGGTTCTTAATTTGAAACTTTTCACTTCTAACTTTTGGAAATTATTATCAACATTTTCCCTCTTTCTTTTTTTTCCCCCCTCTTTCAATATAAACATTTTAAACTATTCATTCCCTTTAAACATAATTTTTTATGTTTAAAAATCACACCACATTTGCCATTATATTTTCATTTTTTTGTTAAAATATTTTCTTTTTTTTTTTTGGAGGGGGGACATCACTGCTCTCCGGCGATGGGAGTAAGAGGCCCAGCCCCACTGCTGGAACTGAACCTCCATCCCAGTGGGCTGCAGTCCCGCGCACAACCACTACGCCACCGGGGCTCAGCCCAAAATATTTTCTTTTAAATTCTCTGAAAAAAAATGCTTTGACCCAGGTTAAAAAAAATTTATCTCCTGTTTGGTTGGACTTTTAAATTATTGTGATAAACATGTAGCTAGCACCACACGTCAATTCAGCACTTTGCATATAAAATTCAGTGAGATCAATTACCTGATCATTTTGTTCAGCCATGGTCAATACCCTTTGCCAAATTTTCTATCCCCATAAATAGAAACTCAATGTTTTTAAGCAATAGATCCCCATTTCTCCCTCCTCTTCTTAGTAACCACCATGACACTCTATATTGTATTTACTTAGTCTAGTTACTTTATGTCAGTGAAATCATATACCATTTCTCTCTCTCTCTTTTTTAGGTTGCAAGTCCTGGTCTGGTTTATTTACAAAGCAATAAATATTAGAAACACAACTCAACTGCACATGTGTAAACAAACTGTACAACCATGGCTGAGAGATGAGGGAGACTCCGGGAAGCATAATACTGTCATCCTGACTGTTAGGTCGACGAAGAGGGAAAGCATCTGCCGTGGAAACATTTGCGGTGGACACTGGATGGGCCCGCCTCATCATATCCGTGCTTGCTGATCCACGTCTGCTGGAAGGTGGACAGGGAGGTCAGGATAGAGCCCTCATCCACACCGAGTACCTTAATCTTCACGGTGCTGGACGCCAGGGCGGTGATTTCCTTTTGCAGGCCATCAGCAATGCCAGGGTACATGCGGGGGCCTCCGGACAAGACGTCGTTGGCATACAGGTCCTTGGGAATATCAACGTCACACTTCATGATGCTGCTGTAAATGGTTTCGTGTCCGCCAGCAGATTCCATTTCAAGGAAAGAGGGTTGGAAGAGCATCTCAGGGCAGGAAGTGCGCTCGTGGCCAATAGTGGTAACTTGGCCTTCAGGCAGCGCGTAGCTCTTCCCCCAGGGAGGATGAAGAGGCGGCGGTGACCATCTCATTGCCAAAATCCAGGGCAACAGAACACAGCTTCTCTTTAAGGTCGCGGACGATTTCTTGCTCGGTGGGGGTAACATAAGGACAGCCCCGCTCCGGGAGGATCTTCATGGGCCAGTCGGTGAGATCGCGCCCAGCCTGATGCAGCGTGATGGCATGGGGCACAGGTGGGGACATTGTGGGTAACTCGGTCCCCAGAGTGTAGAACAACACCCGTGGTACGGCCCACGCACACAGGGACAGCGCTGCCTGGATGGCCGCGTACAGGGCGGGGACATTGGAGGTCTCACACATGATTTAGGTCATCTTCCTGTTGGCCTTGGAGTTCGACGGTGCCTCGATGAGTAGGGTGGGGTGCTCCTCCGGGGCCACGCGGAGCTCATCGTAGAAGGTGGGTACCAGATCATCTCCATGGCGCCCCAGTTGGTGATCGGGTCAGGATGCCGCGCTGGCTCTGCGCTTCATCAGCTACTTAGGAATCCTTCTGACCCATGCCCCCACTAACTGCCTGGTGCCGAGGGCGGCCCACCATGGAAGAAAGGACCGCGCCGGGTGCGACTTCGACTGCGAAGCTGGCCTTCTGCACAGAGCCGGTCGCCCACCGGGGCGGCGTCTCCTCTCTTGCACGTTTGGCACAGCTTCCGCGGGGTCGCGGGCCCAGGTGGGGCTGAGCTCGCCTCCACGGCTGGAATTGAACCTCCGTCCCAGTGGGCCGCAGTCCCGCGAACAACTACTACGCCCCCGGGGCTCAGCCCTCCTTATGTTTTCTAGGTACAAATTCACTGCTCGATATGTGATTTTTTTTTTCCTTCTCTTTCTTTTTCTTTTTTAAAAAAAATTTTTTTTGGGGGGGCGGGGAGCATCACTGCCCTGTGGTGGTGGGAGTAGGAGGCCCAGCCTTGCTCTTGGAGAGCTGCTGTGGATTTGAACCTCCAACCCAGTGGGCCGCAGTCCTGCGCACAACCACTACGCCACCGGGGCTCAGCCCCGCTACATACATGATTTGCAAATATTTTCTCCCAGTCTGCAATTTGTCTTTTATCCTTTTAAAAGTTTTTTCTTGCAGAGAAAGTTTAAACTTGATGAGGTCTACTTTCCCTGTTTTGCTTCTTATGGATTATACTGTTGATGCTTGGTCTTATTTTTTAAATTAGTTTATTTGTTTTATTGGGGGGCTAGGTCTTATTTTTAAAATGTATTCAACCTCCTATTATTAATCTAATAATATGGCCTTTTGTTGCAATAAATGTTGACAATTTCATTATTTTATATGTTAGCAAAGTCCTTATTTATTCAGATTTTCTTTTGTTTTTACCTGGGGATTTTTTTTGTTCCACGATCCCATCTCTGATAAAGTCCACGCTGTATTTCATTCTCATGTCTCCTTAGACTGTGAGCGTTTCTCCAATTTCTCTTTATATTGGTCACTTGCACTGTTTTGAGTAGTTCTGGCCAGATATATATATATATAAATACATATACATGTACATGCCTGTTTACTGCATATATATATGCATGCCTCTTTACTGCATATATATATATATATATATATATATATACGCATGCCTCTTTACTGGAATTTGTCTGCTGTCTTCCTAATAGTTAGACTGAGGTGATGGGCTTCGAGGGGAAAGATCATAGAGATGAAGTGTCATTTCCTCACTAAGTTAAAGGGCATCTATTGTCAACATGGTTTATGATGGTTCTTGACCTCCTGTGTTTGTCTGTGTTCTTCAGGTTTCTCCAGTTCTTCCACTGGAAAGTCACGTTTTTGTCTCCCAAGCTACACTTACTAAGTGTCTGTGCCCTGCGGCAGCTGAGACAAATGGATTTACTCCAAGTTAGAGAAAGAAAGAGACATTTCTTAGCAGGTGACACCTGCAGGGAATGGGTTTCCCCAGCTGTTTTCAGTTAATTCAGGTTTCAGACTCACCAGGACGCAATTGTCCAGCATTACCCAGCAGACAGAAGAATAGGGTGCTTCCGTTGGCTAAGCAGATAGTAAGAACTTGAGTTTTGGGGGGGATTTTTGCCTACTAACACATCAGGGGAGGGAATTTTCAGAGTGAGTTTTGTGGACTTTCCACCCAACATGTTTGTCTCTGAGTAATTTAGAAAGTTGTATAAATTCCAAAGGTGGGCACAAGCTTGAATTAGGCTGTAAGTCAGTCAGGTTACATCCACCCCTACCTTGGGAAAAAAACTCACTCTGTGCAGCCCTCACTTATGAAGTAGGGGCTTACATTTCTCCTCTGCACTGGACTGAGTTTAACCACAAAAACAAAGTTATTGTCCAGTGGCATCGACAGGACCAGCAGGAGGAATTGCTCCAAGGGGCACAAGGTAGACTCTCAAAACACAGGTGGGCAAAGCCCAGTTGGTCTGATCTAGCTGTTTGAGAAACTCACAGACAAATGTTGATGCCAATATCCTCTGGACTGATAGCAATGTGGCTGGACCCCTAAGTAGTGTGTGCATGGGGGGGGGGTGTTTATCTCTGGTTCATGCAAAAGTGCATGCAGGGAAGCCAAAGGGAGAAAACACATGTAATTGATGATGTATGGAACTGTGTTTGTACAGGTTACAGGATTCTGCTGACATCACCATGAAATCAGGTGTTTGGTGCTTTCTCCTGGCACAGTTCAATGCCTGGTTAGGTACTATGCTGTCTTCCCAGAGTCCTTTGCAGGCAAGATCCAAGCACTTAAGCTACAAGTGACATCCTCTTTTTTTAAATTTTAATTAAAAATCATTTCATTAGGGGCTCGTACGTCGTTTTTCCAATACATAAATAAGCATACTGTAGCAAGCACCCTCGCACGTCTGCTGCCGTCATCATTCTCCAAACACCTGCCCTTTCCCCCGAGCCCCTGGTAATTGCTCCTCCAACCCCTCCCCTCTTCCCCTGCTCTCCCTCCCCCATCAACCCTCAATACTTTATAAGTTATTGTTGTTCTGTTGTATCTTACCCTGCCCCACACCTCCCTCAACCCACTCCCCCAATGCCCATCTTCCAGACAGGTCATATGTAGATCCTTGCAGTTGGTTCCTTCTCTCTACCCCACCTTCTCTCCACCTATCCAGCAGTTCCAATCTAACCACCGGCCTGAGGGGGCCCATCCATCCTGATTTCCCTATCTCTCCAGCCCCCCTCTCCACTAGTGTACCTTCTCCAGTCCATCCGGATGTGTAAGGTAGAGTTGGGACCATGATGGTTGGGGGGTAGGGAGACCTCAGGAGCTAGAGGAAACTTGTATGTATCATCACTGCCAGGCTGCACTCTGACTAGTCTGTTTCCTTCCCGTGGCTCCCCTGTAAGGGGGTGACCAATTACCCACCAGTGGGCCTTAGGTTCCCACCCTGATCCTCCCCTCACTTGTAATGAAGTGATTTCTGTTCTTTGATGCTCGATTTCTGCTCCCTTTGGCCTCTCTTGATCACACTTGTTGGTGTGCTTCTTCCTTGTGGATTTTGCTGTCTTTGTGCTGAATGGCCACTCTGTTATCTTCAGGTCTTTGAGACTCCAGACATTCAATCATTTGGTAGTGGGAGGGGGGGTGGGAATCCTCTTTCCAAGGCCATATTGTTTATGGCCTTTTCAGACCTCCAGTGTGGCCAACACACTACAGATGTCTCAGATTAGCATTTGCTCCATAGGGTTGGCTGTGGTTGGTATTTGGGGAAGTGTATAGCCAGGCCTTTCTTCTGAGTAGCCTTTGGATGGCCTTGAACTTCCAACCTTTTGGCTCACAGTCAAGCCGGTTAACTGTTTCCACCGCTCAGGGACTCCACAGTATCATCCAACTCCCTCCATTTTTTTTTTTAGCTTTTTGGGCATCACTGCCCTCTGGTGGTGGGAGTAGGAGGCCCAGCCTTTGCTCCTGTGGAGCTGGAATTGAACCTCCATCCCAGTGGGCCGCAGTCCCGCGCACAACCACTACGCCACTGGGGCTCAGCCCTCCCCCCATTTTTTAATGTCCATCCAGACACTCAAAAAGGGAGCATATTTGCAAATATGGTCTTTGGTAATGTAATTAGTTAAGCTAGAATGCATACTCTAATTGGGTGGCTTCTCATCCACTGATCCTCTTCTAATAAGGAGAGAAAATGGAAACACCCAAGAAAACCATGTAGAAATGAAGAGCTAGGCGAGGTGTATGTCAAGGCCGGGGAAAGCCAAGAATCATCAGTAAGTAATTAACAGATACTAAAAGAGGCAAGAAAGCATTTTCTCCTAGAGTCTTCCAACAGAGAAAGTCATGCTGGCACCTTGATTTCACACATCTAGCCTCCAAATCTGTAAGAAAATAAGCTTTGGTTGGTTTAAGCCACATCTTTTGTGGTAACTTGTTTTGACAAACCTAGAAACCTAGTACAACCTCCTGGTCAGTACAGTATCTACAACATTTTTCCAGGGAGTGAAATTTTTCTGCATAGGAGACATCTCTCCCATTTATTAATTTATTCAATCATCTAGCTACATTAGTATATGTTTGATGCATGTTTTAATTAATTAACTAATTAATTAATTTTTGTGGCATCACTGCCCTAGTGGGAACAGGAAGCCCAGTCTGGCTCCTGGACAGCTGATCCTGGATTTGAACTGTCAACCCTGTGGACCACAGTCCCCCACACAACCACTATGCAACCAGGGCTCAGCAATCCATGTTTTTTTACTCAAAATTTACTTGTAAACAAAATTCAACAAATAATTTTAAAACTTATATTGAAATAATACATTCACAAAAAATTGCAAAGATATATACAAGATGTCCAATATACCCTTTTCTCAGCTATCTCATCACCTCCTTAGTAACACCTTATATAATTATGATTTGAAAGCCAGGAAAATAACATTGGAACAATCCATACAATTTATTCAGATTTCACCAATTATGCATACAGTCCTTTACGTACATGAATATGCATGTGTGTGGTTCCAATTTTATTATATGTTTACCCTTGCATGGCCATCACACAAACATCATCACTTCAAAACCCCCTTGGTTACCCCATCATAACCGTACCTATGTCCTACTTCATCTCTAATCCCTGGCAACTGCTAATCTCTTTTCCATCTTAATACAGAAGTTGTTTCACAAATGTTACACCAATTGGACCCTCTTTTGTAGAAAGTTTGTTTAGCTGTTGCTGAGAATATACATCACAAAATATACACCAGTTCAACAGCATGTTCCAATTAGGGACAATGATGACACTCTTAGTGTGCTGTAACCATTGGCACTCCGTTACTCTGGGTTATCGCTCCTCCATTAAGAGAAACTCACTGCCCTCTGAGGTTCCTATCTAATCTTTTGTGCTGCTATTGTGAATCTGATGCCTGACAGATAGTTCTTAAAAGAGTCTAACGCTGAAGCCAGCTATCCTTTACTAGTTCGGTTAAACTGTTGTTAATTTTTTTTGCAGACTTGAAGGGATTTTGTTAGCTTAAGGTTTAAAGATTATCTCAGGGCAATTCATCCATTTTCCAGGACTCCAGGAGTTTTTTTAATGGATTTTTGTTTTAAAGTCCATGATCCATTTTGAATTAACTTTTACATAAAGTATTAGCTAGTTTAGGTTGATATTCTTCTTCTTCTTTTTTTTTTTTAACCTGTAACTGTCCAATTGCTCCAGCACCATTTAAAAACAAACAACCTGGGGGTGGGGGGGAGGCGAGGAGGGGGTTGAACAACAAAACCATGGGGAAAGGAAGACAGTGAATGGTGTAAATGATGAAAATAATAATAATTTGTCAAGGGGTTATGAGAGTGGGAGGAGGGAAGGAGGGGAAAAAAAGAGGACTTGATACCAAGGGTTCAAGTAGAAAGAAAAAGTTTTGAAAATGATAATGGCGGGCTGAGCCCCAGTGGCTTAGTGGTTGTGCTCGGGACTGCGGCCCACTGGGACGGAGGTTCAATTCCAGCAGTGGGGCTGGACCTCCTACTCCCACCACAGGAGAGCAGTGATGCACCCCCTCCAAAACAAACAAACAAACAAACAAAAAGAAAATGATAATGGCAACATATCTACAAATGTGCTTGATACAATTGATGTCTGGATTTATAAGAGCTGTAGGGCTGGTGGCGTAGTGGTTGTGCTCAGGACTGCAGCCCACTGGGATGGAGGTTCAATTCCAGCAGTGGGGTTGGGCCTCCTACCCCCACTGCCAGAGAGCAGTGATGCCCCCCCCCAAAAAAAACCCCAAAACCAAAAAACAAACAAACAAAAATGAGCTGTAAGAGTCCCGATAAAATGAGTTATTAAAACATTAAAATAAAATAGAAAACAAGCTATTCTTCCATTCCCCAACTCATCGGCTGGTTTGTTGTAGTGACTTGTGTGTTGCTAGGATACTAGAAGCAGCAATGAACATTGATGTCCGAGTGTCTCTTTGTGTTTTGTTTTCAAATCTTAAGACCTGCCAAACTTGTCCACTTTGATAGGACCATTTTATAATTCCACAGCCTAGAATAGTTTTCCAGATTCTCCATATCTTCTCCAGTACCTGCTTGCTTTCAACTTTTAAAATCAGAGTAGAGTTGTATGAGCCCTCAATAAAATAAAATAAAAAATCAGGGGGCTGAGCCCTGGTGGCGTAAGTGGTTGAGTGCGGAACTGCAGCCCATAGGCTTGGCGGTTCAAATCCAGCGGCGGCTGGGTAGCACCCATGACCACCAGAGGCAGTGATGCCCACAAAAAAAAACACACACACACAAAAACAAAACAAAACAAAAAACAAAAATAAAAAATCAGAGTAGTAGGTGTGACATGCTATCTCATTGCAGTTATAATTTGCACTTCCCTAAAGACTAAAGAATACTAAATATAGGCTGAGCCCCGGTGGCGTAATGGTTGTGCGCGGGACTGCGGCCCACTGGGATGGAGGTTCAGTTCCGGCTCCCAGGAGCAAAGGCTGGGCCTACTACTCCCACCACCTGAGGGCAGTGATGCCTAAAAAAAAAAAAAAAAAAATACTAAATATACTTGAATTACTATATGCAAAGAATACTATCAAGAACTATCAGAGGAATGCAAATAAAATCTTCCCTGGAACAAGGAGAGCCAGAATGCTTCTTGGAAGGATGGCAAGATATCATCTCTTGACCTTTGGACATGTTATCTGGCGGAATCGGGCTCAGAAAAAAAACATGCTTGGTAGGGTAGAAGGTCAGTGGAAAAACAAACAGTAAACCCCTCAATGAGCTGGACTGACCCAGCAGAAAGCAAAGATTGTGAGAGTAGCCTCAGACTGTATGGGCTGGGGTCAGATGAGGCAGCCCCCCTGGACCAAGAAGCCCCTTGTACCCCTTTGCACCGGCCTCTCAAGAAGATGGACAACTCGCTGAACTTTGTCACCCCTGCCTCTGACATCTCACGCGCTCCCCCTCTGACTTTCCGGGAAGCAAGTCTGTGAAACGAGATGATTGCTCATAGGTCATCTCCCAACCCAAACTTGCAAACGCAGCCTGGGAAACTTCCCCTTTCTTTTGTTAGCCCACATGCCCATAGCTCAGACCCTATATATGTCCTACCGCCCCAATACCAGGTGCGGCTTTCCCTGGTCTAACTGTTGGCCTCAGAACCTCCCAGAAGCTCAAGATGTTCCTGTCTGTCTGTCTGTCTCTTTCTCTGCTGTCCCTTCCCTTCCCAAAAGTCCTCATTGCCTCCAATAAAACCTATATATTTGCATTTCATCCCTAACTCAGTTCTGTCTTCTTCCTGCGGTTCTGTCTCAACCTCTCACAGACCAGTAATGTTTCTTTCCTTGCACATGAAGTTGTCTATTATTTGTTATGTAGTAGGTTTAATTATTTAAATCCTCTGTTGTCTCTTGGTTGAATCGCTTTCTTAAGTCTCACAAGTTCTTTATGGATTCTGAATATTAAACCCTTATCTGATAAAGGGTTTCCGAAAATTTTCACCCAATCTCCAGGTTAGGCTCTTTACTTTCTTGATAAATTTCTTTGGTGGAATTTGATGATGTGCCTTCAATCTGTTATGTTTGTTGTTGTTCTGGCTTTCAGTGTCCTATTTAAGAATTCATTTTGAAAAAGAGGTCATTAGGCTTTCCCTCTGTCTTTTCTTCTGTGCTCACATTTAGTTTGTTTTTTTTTTTTTTTGTCTGTTTAGGCCTCAGCTCCATTTTGAATTGTTCTTTGTGTGTGGTCTGAGGTTTGAGTTCAGGGTCATACTCTCATTTTGGAAACCCAGTGGTCTCAGCAACATTTATTCATAGGCTATTCTTTCCTCCACTGGGTGAATTTTGCACCTTTATAAGATAGCAATCAATTAAAGATCGGTTCTCACTTCTATCCCATCAGCCTGTATGTGTGCAATTATGGCAGTGTCAGACTGTTTGGATCATTATGACTTTGTAATATGTTTTGAGATAGGACGTAGATAGCTCTTCCTTATCAGAAGAACAAACTGTCATCAAATCGATGCCTCCTCATAGTGGATCGATAGGACAGGGTAGAACTGCTCCGGAGACTCTCACTGTTTAGGGAGGAGAGGGCCCAGCCTTTCTCCAACTGAGCAGACTGGTGGTTTTGAACCGTCAACCTTTTGGATTGCAGCCCAACATGTAATCACTGCACTACCAGGCCTCTGAAGGCTTCTTTTAGTTTCACAGAAATTTAAAAGATTTGCCTGTCTCTCATTGAGAAATGTTGCGCCTACAGCATACTCATCAGGGTTTTTTTTTTCTCTTTTTTGTGGTGGCTTTGCTTGGCTTTGGAATCAGTAATGCTAGTGTCATAGAAAAAGTTCGTTCCTTTTCTTTTAGAAAAAAATTTATTAATTTATTAATTTTTATTGATGAATGATAAATAAACTTATTTTATAATTCTCTTACATTATGCTTTTCTTGCCGTCTATTTTGTCTAAAATTCTCCCATCCTAGGTTTTCAACCACATCACTCCACCAATGCTACTCCTGTGAAGACTACTAGTGATCCCCACAGTCCTAATGTTAATCGCAATTCTCAGGCTTACACTGGCTTTCCCCTACTCAGAGTAGCTCAGCCACATAAGAATATAAAAATTCAATGACCCCAATAAAATGATTCATTTAAAAAGGGGGGAGGGGAAAGAGGAGCTTATACCAAGGGCTCAAGTGGAAAATGTTTGGAAATGAATGTAGCAGCATGTGTGCAAATGTGCTTGATACAGATGATACATGGAATGTGTTTTTTTTTTTTTGGGGGGGGGCATCATTGCTCTCCAGTGGTGGGAGTAGGAGGCCCAGCCCCACTGCTGGAATTGAACCTCCGTCCCAGTGGGCCGCAGTCCCGCGCACAACCACTACGCCACCGGGGCTCAGCCCGCATGGAATGTTATAAGCTGTAAGAACCCCCAATAAAATTATTTTTAAAAAAGATAAAAATTCAATAAACAAAGAAAAAGATCCAAACAATTCAATGCTTGCCTCCCTTGAACAAACATCATACAGCTATTCAATATTGTTTTCTTCTTTGTTCTTCTAAACATTGCTATTCCTTTTGCTTTCAAATGTTTAGTAGGCCTCTTTTCTTCTGGGTGTCATTGGGACAACTTTGTAATGACCTTTTTGAAGTTTGCTAACTATGATAAGGCCTATCTTTCCCTTACTTTCTAAGTATCATATATCTAATCTTCCTCAGTGGATATCATGAGATCTTGCCTTCTGTACTTGCCATCAGATAAATCTTGAAGTGGTTATTCATGTATTTAATTTTCGTGTGTCTGTGTGTGTGGCATCACTGCCCTGGTGGGAGTAGGAAGCCCAGCCTGGCTCCTGGAGATCATGTATTTAAAAAAAAGTTAAATTTGTAATTTAAAAATCTAGGTCGGGCTGAGTCCCAAGTGGTGAAGTGGTTAAGTGTGGGACTGCAGTCCACTGGCTTGGCGGTTCAAATTCAGCAGCAGCTCTCCAGGAGCAAGACTGGGCCTCCCACTCCCACCAGATGCCAGTGATGCCCCCCCCCCCCCCCAAAAAAAAACCCAAAAAACAAACAAAAATCTAAGCATTGGTCCATAGGTCCTGGATGTGAGGGCTCTGCTTTCCTCCTGCATGATAGTGTTCATAAATAGCGTTTCATTGCAAATTTGTTTCTAGTCTTCTCTCATCAACGTTACCATGTTATTGGAATGACCTGGCTTAACACAGCTGTTGCTGAGACCAAGAAGGTACAGCTTCAGGACATAAAAAGGTAAAGCCTCGAGTGTCTTACTTCCTTTGGCTGCCAAGAGGCGCTATGTGTAAACGCCAAACTTATGCTGTTTTTAGGAAATTACTGCTTTAAGATAAGAACCATAAAGCCTCCTACTCCCACCACTGGAGAGCAGTGATGCAACCCCCCCCCCAAAAAAAAAAAAAAAAGAACCATAAAGCAAGCCTGTGTATATGCACAGTTTGATGGATTGCGTTTGTAGGACCTCTCTAACTATGGATATGTGCGTCAAATAATTGGGTGGTAATTGGACAATTTGCTAGTGATGCAAATAAGGGGTATGGAAGCTTAATACGTTGATTGGTCTCACAAGGCTTAAAATGAGTCATTTCAAAAGCATAAAAGGGGTCCCTAACGATCAACAGAAAGAGATGGGAGGAGAGCACCTCTTTTGGACCAAGTGCTGCTTCATCTGGAACCTCCTACCTAGATGAAGGAACAAGAGAGCAGTGACATCACAGTTGGCAAGAAATGGCAGGAAGCAGTGACAGAAAAATGGAGGCAATGGAGGCAGCAGAACCAGGAGACTGGTAGGAGGTGGTGGAGTGGGCTTTCTGGCCCACAGAACAAAAAGGAGCCAGCACCTTTGGGCGGGAGGCTTGCTGGAGCAATGGAGTGGCACCAGACAGGTATTGGCACAGTCAAAAAACTTTGTAACACTAACTTCAGCAGAAGCGAGGTCAGGCCAGTCCAAGAGGTCCAAATGGTTGAGGACCAGAGAGCAGTATCTTGAATCTTTCCTGAGGTTGAATTATCACCAGTTGTTATTGTTGTTGTCAGGTTTTATGGCATCTGATCCAATTCATAGCAACATATTCAATTCATAGCATACACTAGACAGACACAGCGTCTGGTACCATGAAATCCTCACAATTGCCATTATCCTCACAATTGTTATTAAGTCCATTGTTGTAGTCACTGTGTCAATTTCATCTCATTGAAGCCCTTTCTCTATTTGGTTGTCCTTCTACCCTACCAAGCAAACATCCTTTTCCAGGGTCTCACCTCTTCTGATCCCCTGTCCACAGTATGTGAAAAGACTGGCCATCCTTGTCTCTAAGGAACATTCTGGCTGTCCTTGTACAAAGACAGGTTTGTTTGTTATTTTGGCGGTTCGTAGTACCAACATAATCCAAAATTCTTCTTTGGTCTTTGTTACTCAATGTCAAACTTTCACATGTGTATGAGGTGAATTAACCCATGGCTTGGGTTAGGCAGACTTTAGTTTTCAAAGTTACATCCTGTCGGGAGCCATCCAGCTGACATGCTTGACCTGGCTACAGTCACGTAGCCTGAACGCTGTTGCAGTCTGTTGCCTGAGGTTCCTAGTTACCTTTGTTACTGTTAACAGCCCTGGCCTTGGAAGCTCGGCTTGCAGCTCTGCTGCCATTCACTTGTTAATAACTGTATGCTAATTCCCCAAACCTATAGATAAGGCA